>LT669794.1:1324394-1609141 GCA_900128785.1 Arabis alpina | reverse complement strand
TGCTCATCTTCTTCTCTAATCTTCCCAGCTTCTTTATCATCCCAACTATTCCTGCTCCCGCTACACGAGCTGCTCTTTCCGTGACTACATCGCACACTTCAACCACAATTTCTCTCCCGCAAGAGTTGAATCCATTACCTACAAGTTATATTTACATATATGTGAATGGGTTCACACAAGATTCAAGATTTGCTTGTTTTCAACACAAACGTTTGCGTTTGTATTTACTTTTTGGTATCAATTTTGTAACATTTTCTAAAAACTAATATGTTGCGTAATAAATGTAAATCCAAATGTGAAAAAAGCAATCAAAATTTATAACTTGAGAAAAAAATGAGTCTTGATAATGGGGTTTTGAGCTTTCGGTAGTGAGAAAAATCAAATTATTCATCTAAATACAACGATACATCTTTTGGAAGTGAGGGAAAAGAGAAAGAACTAGGTAAGTGGTAGAGATTCAAGACGTTTGCACACTTCTCGTGAACTCTTCGAAACATTTGACAGAGCAAAGACAGAGATCTTCCCCTTTAAAAAATCCCGGATACAGGCAACGGACACCACATTGATCGCAGACTGGTCGAGAATTACCGTTGTTGGAAGTAAATGTTACCTTATTATATGCTGGTCCCAGTCTCAAACCAATTTTGATATAGATGGAATCCGCAAATACACAATCAACGTGGAGAGTGGTGCAACATTCATTGCAAGTGTAGAACCATTTCTTTGGATCTATTTGTCTCTCACATCTCTCACACCAATATGGATCACTTGAATCTTCACCACCACAAAGAGTGAGGAGATGCTCATCATGCTTGTAGCGTATCACAACAGGTATGGTTGCACACTTAAAGCACATAGTGAATTCGCAATCATTACACTTTAAAAAGAAAACACTGATACCTTTTCTACCGCAAATCCAACACAAAGATGAACTCTCTCTGCCAGAAAAGAGGTATAGGGGATGTGGATGAACTTTATGTTCAAATGGTTCACAAACCGAAGCGCATCCAATATCCATTTTAAAGCCACCGATGTAGTTGTCATCGCATGATTTGTCCAAGCATGTATAGCTGAAGCCAGTGCACACTCTCTCACAAGGAAAACATATGAAAATATTTTTGGGAAATACATGTTGTATAGTAAAACGGTGTTTATGAATTGGATGCTCTTTCTTTTTAGGAAAATTAGCACATGGTGCATGGAGGAAAAAATCACAATCCAACATCATGCACCTGTAAAAACCACCAGAATCAACAGGTCTGCAACACGCTTGACATACTTTGTTTGCGTCATGACCAACCCCATCCTCATGGAATCTAAGATGATGTTTATGACTGAAATGCTTGATTAAATTGTCACCTACTTCTTCAAATGGCTCAACATCTTCAACAGATTCTTCAGGTACTCCTTCTAGATCTATTCCATCCCATATATCCCTGTGGGTTGCACATTTTGAGTGAACTGCGTAGGAGCAACCCTTGTTGCAAGAATACATCCCATGCTTGACGTCGATGTTTCTATGACAAACTCCACATGATCTCTTTGTAGGTGGTGGAAGGCATGGAGTGTAAGAGAGACGGTGTTGATGACGTGTTAGCTTTATGACACGTGGTAGATCGATGCAACTTTCATGGACAACATAGTTGCATGGCAGACAAACATAACTCGGNCTCTTCTTTGTTGTCGCACAAACCACAAGCATTGCAAGGTACTAAGAGTGGTTTAGGAAATAAGTTGAGGCGATGTTGATGGCTTTTTGGGTTTGTGATAGTAAAAAGGGGATCTTTGTCCATGCAAGATTGATCCAAACTAAAACCACAAGCAAGACAGCGATAAAACATCTTCCCAAGCTCTCTTCCACACCAGTCACAAGCGTTGTCACATTCAAAAACAGAACTCTGACACGATCTCATCTTCGACATGGCTTCATTGAATTCAGCTACAGTGTTAACTGATTGGGTTTCAACTTCGGAAAATCGAAGAGTGAAGTTGAGAAAATGATGGAGGTGATAAGGGTGTCTTCTAAGTAGCAAGGTGGTGCTACAATATCTGTGGAGCACAAGCTCACAAATATCACAGCAATAATGCCAGTCACCATATTCAAAGGTGCGGCCATCTGGTCCGCACCAAGAGCATTCGGAAAGAGGAGGGTTATCTCGACAAGAAAGAGTGTGAGGATGAACAGGATCAGAGAGACGACATCTTGGTGCTTCAACCATTTTCTTGTAATTTTGAGGAAAAGAAGAAACTTATGGCTTTAGAATACCAAACTACCCTTCCAATCTCATTTCCTTTATAATCTCATTTTCTTTACTTTATTTATATTAATGATGATAAATTATGTAATTAGCCAATGGTCTTTTATTTGAATTCGTTGGGATATTGATGTGCCTACATTAATAAACAAAGTATTTGATTCAATGGTCTTTAATTAGTATTAGTTGGGATCTCAACGTCCCTTAGTTCATAAAAATTGTTTTGGACAACTCACGTAGATTAAAATATAGGACAACTAACGTGGTGGGTTGTCTATGATGGAACCACTTTCCAATTTTCTATCAAAGAAAGACTTACAATTTTCTATCATCCATGTGTACTTTTGGCTCTCCAAATCGCCACAACTTGTGTGTTAGGGTCTGACTGGTTCAACCACAGCGGTTGCGGGAGTTTTGATGTGTGTCAAATTGTATTTGTACCTAAACTTAGCTAACAACACACTCTAGTTGTTGTAGCATAGCATAGGGTCGAACCAAGGGAGATTAGAATAGCTACACTAAAAATCCAAGCAATCGAATAAGCTAAGCAATTCAAGGTTTATATATCGATTTAAAAATCCTAACAATGCAATAAAACTAAGCAAAACAAGCAAATGATAATGAAAATGAAAGATGAACAAGACTAGATAACTAAATTGAAACTAAACAATGCTAAAGCAAACCATGATCAAGCTTAAACAAAATCAAATGCAAAAGTCAACCAAAAAGTCAATGATCTAAAAACTTGTTCAAATATGGAAATGCATGGGCTTTGGGCAAAGCAATGGACTTGAGGTGACTAATAACTTACTAGTGATGGTAGGACTAACAATTCTAACTTAATTCTATAACATGAATCACTAAAATAGACTAATCCACTTCCATGATAATAATCCATTCATTAATCATTCAATTAGACCAATTTCCCAATTGCAATTAAATGACTAACAATCATTAAACTCAAGTTCATAAAGTCACTAATTACCTTAAACATCAACTTCCATTGGTTAAGAATAAAAAGCAAGATTAAGATTGGCCTAGACATTTTATCGAACACCTTCTGGGCATAAAATGTCCATGATCTAGATTTAGAGTGATCAAGTCTAATCTAGCATTAAACACACCTTAATCTTTAGAAACCATAATAATCTATCCCTAGACATCACTAATCATTCATTAATCACCTCTAACCTACTAAGCCCAAAAACCCATAGAGAAACTACTCACTACTCATGATACTAAACATAACCATAATCATAGATAAATGCATAATCATAAAAGTAAAGAGTAAAGATTAAGAAAACTTCACTAAAGATTCAAGATTCAATTTGAAAGCATAGGAAAAGAGTTCTTAGCCTCTACAAGAGATATCAAATCAAACTTGGCCAAAAACTAGGTTTTTAGAGGCTCACAAAACTATTTATAAACAATAAAATTCGAATTGGGTTGACCCGGTTTGGATCCGGGTCGGATCTTCTAGTTTGGATCAAACTTGTCCGCATCGGGTGACTCCTGGTCGATGCGCGTGGTCGATGCGCTCTCTGGTGGAACATTTCTTTTCTTGCATCGACCTACTCCTACCCGATGCACCTGGTCGATGTGCTTTGTCCGAATTCACCAAATGGTTTCTTCAATTCCATCATTTCCTTTGAATGTTCTTTCAACTCCATAAGGTTCCTCTCACTTCTAGCCTTCCATTGTACCTAAATAGACTAAAAATGCTATGCATATGCATGAAATGAATCCTTAGACTCTAAGACACAAACTATTCTATATAAGACTCAAAATGATAAAAAATATGCAAAATGTAAGTCTAATGACTACAAAATCAAAGAAAAATGTATGTTAAGGATGATAAAATATGCGTGCATCAACTCCCCCGGACTTGCCTTTTGCTTGTCCGCAAGCAAACAATAAAACACAAACCCGGGAAAGAGGTTTAAAGGCGGGAGCTCAAATCCAAAAGAGACACTAAAGCGTTCAACACGATGTCCTAAAGAGAACCAAACCGATGCACAACAAATTATACTTAAGAAAACGTTTCCATACTCATCGCAAGTCAATCTTTTACTCTTAATCCCGAGACTCAAAAGAACTCTCATCATCAACTAGCTACTCAACTCTTTAACATTCATTAAGGTGTTTGGTGCGGTCTCACAATTGAAAGTTGAATCAATACCATTTGGCTAGGTAGGAGAGGCTCAAAAATGATGTAAAGAGAAGGTTCAAAATCTTTTTGGTGGTTAACTCTCAAATAAAAGTGTCACATTATGCATAAGCAAGAAAGAAAAGAAGCAATTGATGCATACAAGGCTAAGAATCAAATGTTCTACCCATTAACCCCTTATTGCACTCTCAATTTTCCCTCTTCCTCACTTCTCAAGTATAACCACTAGACCTCTTTGGCCAAATCTTTCTATCAACCCATACTCTTTTCTTTCCTTTTTGATTCAAGACCTATGGAGTTCTATTTTGATACAACTAGCTCTTTCTTTCCTTTTTTTTTCTAGCTTAGCATCTCTAACACATACTTTTTTTTTTTTTTTTTTTTTTTTTGATTTACTATATGAGAATGCTAAGCTAACCTTTACTTTTAACCATTAGAGCTACTATGATTCCTTTTGAATGTCTCCCTAGGCTCGTTTTCCCTTTTCATTCATTTCTTTTACACTTAACCACAAACCCCAAAGATATATCATTAAAACACTAACCATTTTTGTTTCATTCCCCACCTAAGGCTAGTCTTAAACACAAGAAACTAGCTTATTGGAAGCTTTTCCTTGTCGCTTCTAATGCTTGCAAGATTTTACCAATGCAACACCAAGAAAATGCCTCACTCAAAGAACATATGCAAGGGCTTGAATGAAATGGTTCGGGTTTAAAGGTGTGGTACCATTCTCATCCAAAAGATGAACTTGGATCGGAATGGCCATTCAAATCAAGAAGAGAGTGGTAAAAATGAGGTAAACATGATTTGAATGTCAAGTGTTTATCCATAGTTATGATTCAAAATCCAAAAGTGAGAGAAATTAATTCATTTAAGTTCAAATAAATAGAGTTGAGGCTAGATCAAACAAGTTTCAATTGAGTAGGGACTTTCAAAGTGAGAGATCCAAGTATGGTTAGTTCTCTACTTCTAACATGTTAATGCATCGAAAAAGTTCTAATGAGGGCATAATATTGAATCCTAAAATGAAACTTTACAAGGAAATCTCATCATTGCTCCCTATGCAAATGCATCCCTAAATGCTCTAGACTCAATCCTAATATGAAAAATAGAATAAAATGCTAATGCTATGTGAAACTACATGCATTTTTTTTTGGAAATTTTTCAATTTTTCAAATTTTTTTTTTTTTTTTTTTTTTTTTTGGATTTTCTTGTTTTAAAAATATACACAATGCAAGACTCAAGATAAATAAAACAAAACAACTAGAATTGTTCATTAGCAACGTGTTCCCTCCCCCGGACTTATCTCTCACCGTCTCGGTGAGATACAAGAAACGAAAGAAGGGAACAAAGGAATAAAACACATTAAAAAAAAACAAGTTAAGACGAAAAATCTTTACAAGAGTGAAGATACGGTACCTTTAGGAGCTCTCGGAGTCGGAGTCCGAGTCCGAGACATGAAGTGAAGGGTTGCTTGAGCTAGGTGAAGGTGGTGGCGTTGGACTACATTCTCTTTGCTTCATTCCATTCCTACGAGTCTCTCCGGTGAAGAGCTCGATATCCATTGGCACAATGATGTCTTCTTCAACGGAATCTGGTGCTACTTTAAATGTTGGTTCATTGTGTGATAGGGAACCTGATCCCGTAGTGAGAGAGACCACTTGGCGCTCAAAAGTCTTGATCCTCTTTTGGAATCCCTTACAAGTCTTGACAAGGTTGTGTAATGTTCGGTCTTGCCACTTGCAACGCCTTTGTAGAAGATGAACACTTTGAAAATAATAACGCTCCATGGTGGAATGTAGAGGTATCTCCAACGGAGGAAGGTTGTACCGCTTACTCCCATAGATGGAGAGTGGAGGAGGGTCATCTGCATTGACTTGGATGTCCCTAGTCTTCTTTCTCTTGTACGGGTTAAGTGATAAAAGAGGTAGCTATGTAGATTGCTTATAGTCAAGATCGATAGGTGGGTAGAAGATGATGTTGTCTCGCACAAGAATCGAAGTAAGAGCGGTATTAGGAAGAAGAATTTGGGCTTTTTCCTTCGGACCTCGGTAAAACATGTAGGCGAACTTGTCAAGAACACCACCGGCTAAGTAATCGGTGTTACAGAGATGACAAATATCAAGCCGTGATGAACCGGCAAGGGGAATACCAAGCTTGATCTTGCAATGTTCCAATATCGGCGTCACAATTCCACCAACACTCAACATAGGACGCTTATGACGCGTTTCGCTTTCCTTAGCCGCAATACTTGCCTTCAAGGCCCATCCCTTGTGACTAACCAATTCTTGAGCTAAGATGGCACCATAGTTAATGTCTGTCCAATCTTGTATTGAGTCATCGTCATAGGGACCATCGATGAGAGATTTGATACCTCGAACAAGGAGACACATCTCGCTTTCTTTAACATTCCCGGTGTAATTTCTTGCAAACATCGTATTTGCGATGATCCTATGCACATACCGAATGACCGGGTTTCTCACCGTGATGCCTTCGACAACCCTTTTTTGTAGCTACCGGTTGTAATGAGAGACCAAATATGCTCTGATTTCGTAGAGGACGAAAGGCGCCAAGAGTTCCCACTTTGAAAGTCGAAAATCTTGCAAAGTTCTTCAAATGTCACCGTGTAGGGCTTTCCTCCAACCTTGAAATCAATTTGTCCGAGAGTCTCTTGCCTTTTACGTGAATGATTGATCGTCACCGTTATGGATGCAAGGAATTGAAGTGTGGGAATCTTGTAAGATGGATATTCCTTTGTGAAAAATGTAGTCAAGCCCATGTTCTTCATAATAGTCTCCACATCATCGAGAATCCCAAGTTGAGCAAGGAGTTCTTTATCCTTATATTTGGTTGAGACTATTTCACAATCTTGAAGCGCCTTGAAATATGCGGTATAAGTGGGCGCCACAACTTTTTTCTTAAGAACCGCTTTCTTTGCTTTCCCCTTCGTTGTACTAGAACTAGCTCCATCGTTATTACTCATAGTAGAAATGATTGCTCGAGATTGCTCTTCTTCATTTTCATCGTTCGTATTTTCCGCTTGTTTACGCCGCATTTTCGAGTATAGTACCTTCGAGAAAACCATTGTAAACCTTAGAATGAGATGCTTATAGTGCTCAAGAGGATACACATTAGCAAAAGAGAATAACAAACCATACACAAGTTTATAAATTTTCTCTATTTGTCACGTTGGAATAATTTTAAACTCTCTATTGCGAAAGTGAAAATGAGAACATTAGGCTTACAATGGAATCGTAGTAAACCATAATTAACAGTTTAACACCCATTCATCAAGACAAAAGATTATCCCCAAGTATTGCATCAAACTCATCGGAAACCAAAGCTTAAATCCCTAGTTTTTTTTTTTTTTTTTTTTTTTTAAATCTCAAATTTATCATGCAACTTATCAAATTAGCTATGGAAATCATTAACCCAAGCTACACACAATATGGAACAAGTATATTGTTGGAGAATCGAGCATAAATCAATCAATTCCAAGAGCTATGCGTTTGAGTCAAACCTTTGCAAATCTATGGAGAAAATGAGATAAAAGAAAGCATACCTTGATAAATTGATGAGGATGAGTTCGGAATCTACTAGAGAGCGAGAATGAGAACCAAAACGAATTGAGTAGGAGAAGATTTTATAAAATTGTAGGTTGAGAGCAAATTGTGAAAAAGAAGAAGAGGAAGTATCGAGCATGAGAGGAAGAAGAGTTGGTTTCACTAAACCAGAATTTTAATTATAAGAAATTGAAATTATCAAAACGGTTTAGTAAAATTGAACCAGAGTAAACCGGTTAAGAGATAGTGAGACTTACCTGAGCGTGGCATCGGGTAACTTATCATCGATGCCGGCACTCGATGCAATCTCTGGAAAAATTTCAAAATTTTACGAACTAGTTGGCATCGGGTAACTTATCATCGATGCCGGCACTCGATGCACTCTCTGGAAAATTTTCAAAATTTTATGAACTAGTTGGCATCGGGTATCTGCTGATCGAAGCATTTGGACGATGCAGTCTCTGGAAAATTTTCAAAATGGCATCGAGCGACACGTGATCGAAGCATATTGGTCGATGCGAACTCTGCACCCAAAAACCTCTTTTTCCTATCTTTAAGTCTTGAAACCAAACTTCATCTCCATGAAAATCTAAAACAAACCATAGGAAAACACACAAATATAAGATGAAATTAAGTAGAAGAAGTATTTACAAAAGGATACCATGGAATTGCCTCCCAAGTGCGCTTGTTTAACGTCTCTAGCGGATTTAGGCACTAAGGGGGTCCGAAAGAGGAACTTCTATTCTTTCCTCAGTCGGGACATCCGCGAAATATATCTTGCATCTTTGACCGTTCACGGTGAACTCTCCCCCGGTCTTATTCAACAACACAAGAGCGCCATAAGGTCTAACTTCCTTGATGTAAAACGGCCCGGACCATTTAGACTTTAACTTCCCCGGAAATAACTTAAGACGGGAGTTGAAAAGCAACACTTGATCACCCGCCTTGAAGTCTCTTTTCAAGATCTTCTTGTCATGGAAAGCCTTAGTTTTCTCCTTGTAGATTCTTGAGCTCTCATAAGCATCTTGGCGTATCTCCTCTAACTCTTCCAATTGAATCAATCTCCTTTCGGAAGCCGTTTTAAGATCAAAGTTTAAGAACTTTGTAGCCCACAAAGCCTTGTACTCTAGCTCTACCGGTAGGTGACAAGACTTGCCATAGAGAAGGTTGAATGGTGTTGTCCCGATAGGAGTCTTGTACGCGGTTCTATAAGCCCACAACGCATCATCTAGCTTCCTCGCCCAATCTTTCTTGGTCTTCCCAACCGTCTTCTCTAAGATGGCTTTGATTTGACGGTTTGAAACCTCCACTTGACCCGAGGTTTGAGGATGGTAAGGCGTTGCTACCTTGTGCTTAACACCATTGCTTCTTAGCAAACTCTCAAACACTTTGTTGATAAAGTGGCTACCACCATCACTTATCACAACCCTTGGTACACCAAACCGTGGAAATATGATAGTCTTGAACAACTTTAGCACCACCTTGACATCATTGGTAGGACTTGCAATAGCTTCCACCCATTTCGAAACATAGTCAACCGCCACTAGAATGTATTTGTTTCCATAAGAAGATGGGAATGGACCCATGAAATCGATTCCCCACACATCAAAGATCTCAACTTCAAGAATAGAATTCAATGGCATCTCATTTCTTTTACCAATGTTGCCTTTCCTTTGGCATGCATCACACTTAGATATGAATTCATTGGCGTCTTTAAACATGGTTGGCCACCAAAATCCCGCTTGGAGAACCTTATAAACCGTCTTGAACGTGGCAAAATGACCTCCATAATACGAACCATGGCAATGAAACAAAATACCGGGTACTTCTTCCTCCGAAATGCATCTTCGATATAGCTTATCTTTACCTTGCCTATAGAGGTACGGCTCATCCCAAAAGAATTGTCTAATATCCTTGTAAAACTTCTTCTTTTGGTAACCTTGGAGACTTAGTGGTTCTCTTCCACTCGCCAAGTAGTTTACTAAATCCGCATACCAAGGCTCATCCGTCTTTATAGCTTTGACCTCCAAAATCTCATTTAACATCAAATTCTCTTTGTAGAGAGCTCGAATTGCATTAATATGCTCTTCCGGTAGAGAATCATCTATAGGGATTTTTTCATCAATCCTCATCCGTGAGAGATGATCCGCAACTCCATTCTCAATACCTTTCTTATCCACAATCTCAATGTCAAACTCTTGAAGTAAGAGGATCCACCTCAATAGTCTTGGCTTAGCATCTTTCTTGGTCATAAGGTACCTCAAAGCCGCGTGATCGGTATGAACTATGACTTTTGATCCAACTAAGTAAGATCGAAATTTCTCAACCGCATACACAATTGCTAGGAGTTCCTTCTCCGTAGTTGCATACTTCATTTGAGCGTCATCCAAAGTGCGACTAGCGTAGTAGATAACATGAAGCTTTTTGTCTTTCTTTTGTCCTAAAACCGCTCCAACCGCATAATCACTAGCATCACACATCAACTCAAAGGGGTAATCCCAATCCGGTGGTTGAACAATAGGCGCACTAACCAAAGCTTCTTTCAACTTGAAGAAGGCTTCATGACATTCTTGATCAAACACAAAAGCAATTTCCTTGCATAATAGCCTTGTCAATGGTCTAGCAACCTTGGAGAAGTCTTTGATGAACCTTCTATAAAATCCGGCATGTCCCAAAAATCTCCTAACACCTTTAACCGAGTTTGGTGGCTCTAGGCGAGTCATGACCTCAATCTTAGCTTTGTCAACCTCTATACCATCTTTGGAGATTCTATGACCAAGCACAATACCATTCTTCACCATAAAGTGACATTTCTCCCAATTAAGAACAAGATTGGTGTCTTCACATCTTTGCAAAACCCTACACAAATTAGAAAGACAACAAGAAAAGGACGAGCCATAGACGGAGAAGTCGTCCATGAACACTTCCATTATGTCCTCTATGAGATCCGAGAAGATCGACATCATACACCGTTGAAAAGTCGCGGGTGCATTACACAAGCCAAATGGCATTCTTCGATAAGCGAAGGTACCAAATGGACAAGTAAAAGTCGTCTTCTCTTGATCTTGAGGATGAATTGGAATTTGAAAGAATCCCGAAAAACCATCAAGAAAGCAATAATAAGGATGGTTGGCTAACCTCTCAAGCATTTGATCAATAAATGGCAATGGAAAGTGATCTTTTCTAGTAGATGCATTCAATTTACGATAGTCAATACACATCCTATGCCCACTTGTTGTTCTAGTTGGAATCAATTCATTCTTATCGTTCTTAACAACGGTTACTCCACCTTTTTTAGGTACTACATGAACCGGAGAAACCCATGGACTATCCGAAATAGCATAGATTATCCCCGCTTTAAGTAGTTTTAAGATTTCCTTCTTGACTACTTCTTTCAAATTTGGATTAAGTCTTCTTTGATGCTCAATTGATGATTTAGATTCATCTTCAAGATAGATTCTATGCATGCATAAAGAAGGAGCAATTCCCTTAATGTCATCTAATGAATAACCAATAGCTTTCCTATACTTTCTAAGTTCATTTAAAAGCATGGAAGTTTCATTATCGGTTAACTCATCATTTATTATCACGGGATAAGTAGAGTTAGGTCCAAGAAAGGCGTACCTTAGCCCAAGTGGTAGAGGTTTGAGTTCCAATTGAGGTGCATTGAGCTCACTCCATAGGTCTTCTTCGCTAGGCTTACCATTGCTAGCTTCTTCTTCAACCTCCTTGCTTTCCTCATTATCAATCAACTCCAAGAAACAATTGTTTTCTTCACAAGACTTTTGGTAGTCTAGAAGCTTTCCATACCCAATTGCACCTTCATTGATGACTCCACATTCTCCACTATCCATAGTCAATGCAACTTCCAAAGGATCTTCCATACTCAACTCTTCAAGATATTCATCAACCATCTCATCCAAAGTCTCAATGTAGAAAGCCTTACCCTCAATGGTAGGTTTCTTAGTCATCTTATCCATGTTGAAATTAAGCACATATTGCCCCAAATGAAGATCAATCATACCTCCCTTCACATCAATTCTTGCTCCGGCGGTAGCTAAGAAGGGTCTTCCTAGTATAATGGGATCGGTTGGCTCTTCATCCATCTCAAGCAAAATGAAATCCGTGGGAATTATGAAATTCCCCACCTTTAGAGGTACATCTTCAACTACACCAATTGGAAAACGAAGAGACCTATCCGCTAACACCAAAGTAATCCTTGTGTTCTTGTAGTTGGTGAATCCTAACCTTTTCGAAACCGCGAGAGGCATTAAACTTACACTTGCACCAAGATCCACTAAGCATCTAGGGAAGATCAATGGACCCAAAGCACAAGGTAATGTGAAACTTCCCGGATCTTCAAGCTTCTTACATGTATTTTCCTTGAATGATAGCACTACACTCATGATTAACCATGATCATGGAATTCTCAACCAACTTTCTCTTAGCAAGTGTATCTTTGAAAAGCTTAGCATAAACCGGACAATCACTCATCAAGTCCATGATAGGGATTGTTACCTTTACCGGTCCCATTAGTTCTTGAAACTTCTTATACTTCTCATCAAGCATCTTCCTCTTGAATCTACCGGGAAACGGAAGTTTAGGCTCATAAGTTGGGGGCACAATAGGAGTCTTGTCCTTGCCAATGTCTTTAGTCTTCTCTTGAGACTCATTCTCTTCATCAATGGGAATTGGCTCACTAGGAGCTACCACTTCAACTTCTTGTAGCTCTAGATCAACTTCCATCTCTTGGCTTTTCTCAATACCATCAACTTTCTTCTTCTTGGGAGGAGGTGCTCTAGTATCAACCTCTTTACCACTTCTTAGCATAATAGCTCCAATAAATTCTTTAGGATTTGCTTCGGGTTTACCCGGAAGTGTTCCAACGGGTCTCTTTGAAGTAGAAGCGACTTGAGCTATTTGGTTGTCTAAAGTCTTCATGTGAGTAGAGAGATATTCAATCTTGGAATTGAGATCATTATAAGCTCCATCAACCTTGTTGTGTATCTCTACCATCTTTTTGTTTAGCTCAATAGCTCCCTTTCCTTGTCCCTCTAGAATTTGCTTAAGTAGAATCCTTGTTTCATCATCTTTAAGTGGTTGAGAAGAGCTACCTTGTCCTTGATAGTTTTGATTCCCTTGAGATTGAAAACCTTGTTGGTTAGGAGCAAATGGAGCTTTAGGTTGGTAATATCCTTGTTGTTGAACAAACCCTTGTCCTTGAGCTTTTTGTGGAGGATAGGTTTGGTCTTGTGGATTCTCAACATTGGTACTCCTATAAGAGAGGTTTGGGTGATTCCTATAATTTGGATTGAAGCCTCTTTGTTGGTTGTTGTATCCTCCTTGCATGTAGCTAACTTCTTCTTGCCCTTCTTGATAAGCTTCAACACAAGCCTCTTGGTTCCCATCAAACTCACCAACATAGTTCATTCCCTTTTGTGTGGACATTAACTTGTCCAACTTAGCATTCATCTCTTTGAACCGAGCATCATCATTCTTGGGTTCTCTTGTGACTCTATCATAATCTCCACCATAGCATTGGTCACTTTGAGATAGATTCTCGATCAATTGTTCACCTTCTTCAACGGAGATGCTAGAGAAACTCTCATTACTTGCCGTGTTCAACGAGTCATAGTGCTTCTCATGCACTCCTCGATGAAATATTCCCAATAAAGCTTCCTTAGGCACTCCATGGTGTGGACATGATCTTGTATATCCCTTAAACCGTTCCCAAGCTTCATACAACGACTCATTACCTCCTTGCTTGAAAGTGGCGATGTCATTCCTTATCTTAGCCGTCTTTTGATTAGAGAAAAACTTAGCTAGGAAACGCCTCTTGCATTCTTCCCAAGTTGTGATCGAAGAAGTCACAACGGTCTTTTCCCATTGAGCGGCCTTATCTCCAAGTGAGAAAGGAAAGAGAGTCAACTTGAGTACATATTCGGATACACCATTCATCTTGACCGTTCCACATAGTCTATCAAAGTTGTCAAGATGCTCAATAGGATGCTCCATTGCTAGTCCAAAGAACCTATTGTTTTGAACCATGTTGACTAAACTTGACTTGATTTCCCAATTGTTATTTCCACAAGGTGGAGCTCTAATACCCATCCCTTCTCCATTTGTGATTGGCTCATCATAATCACCAATCCTTCTTGGCTCTCTAACTTGATGAATGGGCACTCTAGCTCCCACATTCTCTTGTTTTCTAACCCCAAGAGCTTCTTGCTCTTGACCATTCCTTGGTTGATCCATACTCAACCTTCTCAAATGATCTTGTCGCTCTTTTTCTTTTCTCGCTTCTCTTGCCGTTTCTCTTTCCAAACGTCTAATGTCGTCTACTAAAGGTTGTAGGTTTGTTTGTCCTCTACTCCTCAAGTTCATACACCTATAAGAATCAAGAAAGACAAACACAAATGAGATACAATAGTATCAAACGAAATATAAAGACTTAGTCTTAATCAAGTACCAAATCCTAATGGCTATTGCTAAACTTCCCCGGCAACGGCGCCAAATTTGATGTGTGTCAAATTGTATTTGTACCTAAACTTAGCTAACAACACACTCTAGTTGTTGTAGCATAGCATAGGGTCGAACCAAGGGAGATTAGAATAGCTACACTAAAAATCCAAGCAATCGAATAAGCTAAGCAATTCAAGGTTTATATATCGATTTAAAAATTCTAACAATGCAATAAAACTAAGCAAAACAAGCAAATGATAATGAAAATGAAAGATGAACAAGACTAGATAACTAAATTGAAACTAAACAATGCTAAAGCAAACCATGATCAAGCTTAAACAAAATCAAATGCAAAAGTCAACCAAAAAGTCAATGATCTAAAAACTTATTCAAATATGGAAATGCATGGGCTTTGGGCAAAGCAATGGACTTGAGGTGACTAATAACTTACTAGTGATGGTAGGACTAACAATTCTAACTTAATTCTATAACATGAATCACTAAAATAGACTAATCCACTTCCATGATAATAATCCATTCATTAATCATTCAATTAGACCAATTTCCCAATTGCAATTAAATGACTAACAATCATTAAACTCAAGTTCATAAAGTCACTAATTACCTTAAACATCAACTTCCATTGGTTAAGAATAAAAAGCAAGATTAAGATTGGCCTAGACATTTTATCGAACACCTTCCGGGCATAAAATGTCCATGATCTAGATTTAGAGTGATCAAGTCTAATCTAGCATTAAACACACCTTAATCTTTAGAAACCATAAGAATCTATCCCTAGACATCACTAATCATTCATTAATCACCTCTAACCTACGAAGCCCAAAAACCCATAGAGAAACTACTCACTACTCATGATACTAAACATAACCATAATCATAGATAAATGCATAATCATAAAAGTAAAGAGTAAAGATTAAGAAAACTTCACTAAAGATTCAAGATTCAATTCAAAAGCATAGGAAAAGAGTTCTTAGCCTCTACAAGAGATATCAAATCAAACTTGGCCAAAAACTAGGTTTTTAGAGGCTCACAAAACTATTTATAAAAAGTAAAATTCGAATTGGGTTGACCCGGTTTGGATCCGGGTCGGATCTTCTAGTTTGGATCAAACTTGTCCGCATCGGGTGACTCCTGGTCGATGCGCGTGGTCGATGCGCTCTCTGGTGGAACATTTCTTTTCTTGCATCGACCTACTCCTACCCGATGCACCTGGTCGATGTGCTTTGTCCGAATTCACCAAATGGTTTCTTCAATTCCATCATTTCCTTTGAATGTTCTTTCAACTCCATAAGGTTCCTCTCACTTCTAGCCTTCCATTGTACCTAAATAGACTAAAAATGCTATGCATATGCATGAAATGAATCCTTAGACTCTAAGACACAAACTATTATATATAAGACTCAAAATGATAAAAAAATATGCAAAATGTAAGTCTAATGACTACAAAATCAAAGAAAAATGTATGTTAAGGATGATAAAATATGCGTGCATCAAGTTTGCGGAAGCGGGCGACTGCGATTTAAAGCGTTTGCGGGATGTTTATACGACTGGCGCATCGGTTAGAAATTGGTGCGTTTGCGGGATGTTTATGACTGGTTGACTAGCGGAACGGTAGCGGTTAAAAAATAAATTTACGATATAAAATTTATTATACAATAATAATAACATCAAAACACATACTATTATAAAAAAGTATAAAAATCATTAGTTTAATATAATTAATAATAGAAAACTATTTATATAATATTTACTTTGTTTTTGAAAAGAATGTTTGTTTGGATGAGAGTTATGATTTTAATGAAGAAGTTATTTTTTTATTGGAGAGACTAATATTATATTTAAATTGTTAAATTTATGTATGTTTACAATCAAAATTTATCTAGAATATTTTGGTTTGAATATACTATAACTATAAAATTGTGATAGATTATTGAATATTAATTGAAAATATGAAATTAGTTATATATTTTTTAATTATAATATTTAAAATTTGAATTTTAAATATATATTCTCATTTTAAAATGAATTTTTTTAGAATTTTTTTTTTAAAACATCTAACCGCAACCGCAACCGCCTGCAACCGCAAACGCTCGAAGGAATGAGCTTTTGGATTTGAGAGATTTGGAGCGGTAGAAAGCGTAACCCACGCTGCGTTTGCGGGTGGTAGCGGGTAAACCAATCAAACCCTTAATTCTATCTCTCGAGAGGTTTAATTCGGTTGGTACGAATCATTAACCTCTACAATCAATTACTCTTGGTTAAACCCTAATCAGATTGGTTTTGGTTCAACTCCATTTAGTTCAATAAATTTTTCTCAAAGGAAAATCATGAAAACAAAAGAAAGAACAATCATCATGATTAGCTTTTGGAATCTTGATTGCTGCCATTGCCGCAAGCCGCGAAGAAAAGAGCTCCAGCACCAGATCCACCGTGAGAATGCTCGATGACGACGTGGTCTGATAACTCGTCACCTAGCATTTCCCAAACACTACTATGAAGATAGTTTCTAAAAACCCTATAATGATCATATAATCCTCCTTCAACTATCACAATGCTCATTTTCTTCTCTAATCTTCCCAGCTTCTTTATCATCCCAACTATTCCTGCTCCTGCTACACGAGCTGCTCTTTCCGCGACTACATCACACACTTCAACCACGACTTCTCTCGCGGCAATAGTAGAATCCATTATCTACAAGTTATATTTACATATATGTAAGTGAGTTCACACAAGATTCAAGATTTACTTGTTTTCACCCCAAATGTTCGTGTTTGCTTTAACTTCTTGGTATCAACTTTGTAAAAATTTCTAAAAACTTATATGTTGCGTTGTGAATGTAAATCCAAATGCAAAAAAGCAATCAAATTTTATAACTTGAGAAAAAAAAAATGAGTCTTGCGAAACTTACCCCAAAAACTTCCTTGAGCTTTTTGTTTACGATCTCCCGTTCTTCAGATATATCTTGATGCATCGCGGCCATATCTGGTGACCTGAAACATACCATAATCAGCACAATATTGCTCTTGGAATCTTTAGTTGCATATCATAGTCTAAAACAATTTAGTAATGTACCCTAAAATGTAAGGAATTTTAAGCTTTGGAGGCAATGTATCTCCAAAGAGAGCAGATTCTTGAGACATTCTTAGCAACACTCTTCTCACTATCTCCCCTAAGTATCCTCCAGACACCATCTTCTCAAATACCTTAAAACAAAGGAAATCCAAACTTCTCATAACACAAAATTCTATTTTTTTGTGCCAAAAACATCCATGTGCGTTCTTACTCGGCTTCCAGGATTAAAGCTTTCCGCGTCAAGAGAAGCATCAAATTCGGTTACAGGAAGATGACAAGATCTGAAATCTCCCCACTCTGTGCTAATAACCTACAATCTTATAATGCACAACCACTTGATCATAGCTTTGAAATTTTAATAATGATAATGGACCAATGTACTGAAAGTATATGTACATACGAGCTCTTGTGGCTCGGGTATCGCGGATTTCCATTTTGAAATCTCTTGAGCTTGTTCGATGTAAGCAGCGTTAGTTCCCATACCTAAAGTAACTGCAGCTACAGTGTCCTTGTGATAGTACCTTCCTCCAGCCAACACTCCTATTGTATCATCCACCTGATCAAATAACAAAACTCACATCAAATCATCGAACAAAAAACCCGAGAATTTGATCATTTTTACTTACCAGCGTCGTGTTCATACGAATCTTCAGACCGTGTCGGTCCAATGATTCATTCATATCATTCACAAACTCCTTCAAAACCGTATCATCATTAACATCTACTAAACTCTTCTTCTGTAGTCCCGAGATTGAACCTGACCCAATCTCCTCAACAGTGCGCGTCAACGTAAACCCAAAATTCTTCATTTTTTCTGTTTCTTCACCGGGATTCATCCCAAGATATTTAACTAGCTCCAAGGATATGTAATCGCACATTCCCTAAATCCACAAAAACAAAACCTTCAGCCTCAAGTAACCTAACGTGTAATCCAAGAGATCGCGTGTCTACCTATCTATACCTTGAAAGAACCGTTTAAAACATTGTCGGGGATCGGAATCTCCTGCTTCTGTACATCGGAAATCGGCTCTTCGTTACCTCCTAATGTCCCACGTACCAATAAAAGTTCCTTGCCTCGCAAGTTAACTCCATAGTGTACTCCTTTCTCATCCCTATAAAAGTTTTTAAAAAACCGTTAATTAACGGTCATACTTATAAAACAGATGACTCTGATTTTTATTACCCGGAAGGTAGAGAACCGGCGAATGAAACGAGCATGTTGAGTGAACCGGAACTCTCGGCCGTGGTGGCGGCTAGAGAGGCGGCCGTGGTGGCGGCTAGAGAGGCGGCCATGTCCGCGGCTAGATCTTCCGCCACCGCCCACAGTTTTGATACCGGTGTGGCGCATTCTCTAGCGAATTTCTTTAAAATCCTTTGTGTATGTTTTCGCCGCCGCTCTTTCCTACGTAACCACTGACCTATTAGTATAGCCGCTGCAACTGCCGTGACCGTTGTAGCCGTCACGGCCACAACCACCTCTTTTCTAGTCATTTTTAACTATGAGTTTTTTTTTTAATGTCGTTCTCTGATTAACACAGTAACGATCTCAGGATGATACATTCTCTTGTTAGCATGTTTTACGTATCAAGTTGAATCATTCAATCTGTTTTTCTATTTTTCTATAAACCAGATAATTCGGTTTATTGGTTTCGCTCTGTTTTAAGTAAATTATTTCCAAAAGTATAGGTCATTATATTTTAACTAATTAAATACGGTTAAAATCAAATTTTATTTCATATCAATATTAATTAAAATAATTTTAAGAAGTTCGATTTACTCGGTTATTTTTGGTTTGTTTAATGAAAAAAATATATTCAGAAGAATTTACGGTTAAAATTTGGTTCAATTTTAGTTTTGTTTCCTGAGAAAATTGATTTGACTAAGTCAAAATGTAATTTAACTCTTGGTTAAGAAAAAACAGCAGCTAAAAACTCTCTCAAACCAATGATACAATAGTAATACATCAAGCCTAATTACCCACAAATTACACTTTCAATGACTCAATAAAATTACAAAAGTCAAGAAACTATACAAATACAAGTAATGCAAGTTATGTACTTGGCGACATCCACACTAGGTCGCGATTGTTCATTTGAAACAAATTGAATCGTATCAATAAAAAACGTTTTCATTTTGAATTAGTTTATAACTTTTATATAGTCATTTGTCCTTTTTTGTTTAGTTTTGTGACTCTTCTTTTAAGGTAATGAATAGATTAGGATGCACACAAACATTTGTATTGATGCAAAGTTTGATCCCATCGAGATGAGTTGTGTTATAGTGGCGAATTGATTTGGGAAAAGAATATAAGCTTATATTACATGAGTTCAATTTTCGTTAATACAAAATCATGGCATATTTGGTAGTCAGAATTGATGGTGTAATTTGATCTTTGAGAAAGCATGTTGAATCTTAAACTTTTCAATTGAAAATTCAATAGACAACACCTTTTTGATAAGATTTTTCTTTTTTTTTTTGGTCGAAATGATGCTTTTACTTGATTAAACCAGGATTGGGTTTGGACCGGGTAAAACCGGACCTTGGTACAGACAGAATTTTGCAATGGAATCTGCTCGACTATTGTCGGAGCGAGAAATACAAGAAATTGAAACGATATTGAGATCCGTGGAGAGCTTGATGATATCCTGCATAACTCCGTAGATTTCGATGTGGTAACCTCGATTGTTGATGAGATTTACCAGAACTTTTGAATCCGAGACGAAGCTCAAATCGGTGAAGGTTCGATTCCGATTTTGGATCGATTGAATTTGAAGCAGTGCTTCGCGGAGGCCAAGGGCTTCAGCCATCAAAGGGCTTCCCACCTGACTCACCAGACGGCTTCCTTGAATGACGGCTCGATTGCTGATGTTGTCCCAAATGACCCATCCTAGCCCCGCCGCTAAGGAGTCCGATCTCCAAGCAGCATCAGTGTAGCAGGTCAGCGTCGAATTGTTGTAGGTCTCTCTGGGTTTTGTTGTTCCTGAATCGATCCTAGTACTCGCCATCAGTGAGGTATTTGCCTCTAACCATTCCTTTGCATCCGTGATCGCTTTTGCTATTGTTTCTTCTTCAGTGAAACTTTTGCCATTAAAGATCTTAGTGTTCCTTGTGGTCCAGATCGTCCAGAGTATCCATGGAGCCAGAGGACCAGAGGAGATGCCTGTAGGAGGAAGGCAGATCATCAATTTGGATTTCTCCAAAATGGTGTGAATATCGGGGATATTTAGTCCTTCCACTTGCTTCTGGAACGGGGCCAAAGACCACACCCTCTGTGCAAACACACAATGGAGAAAGAGGTGGTTTGATGATTCTGGCTCACCACAGTGTGTGCAGACCACTTGGTCTGTGATTCCTCTCGTAGCCAGATTATCCCCACTTGGTAAGGCTCCATGAGCAAGTTTCCATAGGAATAGCTTTAATTTTGGAGAGGAGTTTATGTTCCAGATGAGTGGATTCCATTGTATTCCAGGTGGATTGATTGCAGGGCTTGGAGAGAGGAACTCTTTGGCGAGGTGGTAACCTGATTTTGCAGAGTACTGTCCTGAGGAGTTTCCTAGCCAAACCAACTTGTCTTCAGCACCTGTTATACTTGGCTTGATAGTGAGGATTCTCTGTTTGAGTTGGGGGAAGAGGCTTTCAATTTTCTCAACATTCCATTCATTCTGACTAGGTAAGAGGAGATCCTCCACCTTCAGGTCCATGTCAGCCTTGTTTGGAGGTCCAACAGGTAATAATGGTTCAGTTGAAGATAGCCAAGGCTCCTTCCATATGCTTGTATCTTTTCCATTTCCAATGATTTTCCCAAGTTTCTGCTTCAGGAGGTCTTTACCAATGATGATGCCTCGCCATCCATGGGATGATGTACTTGGAGTGGAGCTTTCCAAGAAAGGTTTATGTTTGCAGTATTTTCCCAAGAGGATTCTAGACAGCAAACAATCCGGTGTATTGAGTATTCTCCAGCTCAACTTTGCAAGGAGGGCGTCATTGAAACTTTGGATATCTCTGAAACCTAGCCCACCCTCAGTCTTGCTTTTGGTAAGTGTATCCCATGCTACCCAGCACATCTTTCTTTTTTCCATATTCCCATCCCACCAAAAGCGTGTGAGAGCTGACTGGATCCTTTTGCAGAGTCCTGCTGGGATCTTGAAACAGGTCATGGTGTAGGTGGGAATTGAGGCTAGGACAGACTTCAGTAGGACCATTTTCCCAGCTGAGGAGAGGAACTTTGATGACCAGCTGACTGCTCGTTGGCGAATACGATCCACTATCAGGCTGAAGAGGTCTTTTTTCTTTCGTCCAAAGTGCTCAGGCAAACCCAGGTACTTACCCACCCCTCCTTCTTTGGGTACAGCAAGCTCATTTTTGACTCTGTCCTTGATGAATTGAGGCGTCTTAGCTGAGAATGTAATCGCAGACTTTTGGCAGTTAATTTTTTGCCCCGAAGCTGCTTCATACTCTTTCAGGATTTTCGATAAAGCTTGACAACTTCTTGGATTTGACTTGCAGAAAAACATGGTGTCATCTGCAAAAAGGAGGTGGTTGATGCGTGGACAGCCTTTTGCCACTCTTATACCAGGTAATGTGCCATCTCTTTCTGCATTCTTACATAGACCAGATAGGACCTCACTGCAGAGGATAAAGAGGTAAGGTGAAAGGGGGTCGCCTTGTCTTATTCCTCGTGTAGGGTTGACACATCCCTTAGCAGTACCATTTAGGAGAAAGGAGTAGGATACTGTAGATACACATAGCATAATCAAGTGGATCCACTTCCTGTGGAATCCCATCTTTTCTAGGACAGCCTCGATAAAGTCCCATTCCAGCCTATCATAGGCTTTGCTCATATCAGTTTTAACAGACATTGATACTCGTTTAACTGCTTTTGAGTTCTTCAAATAGTGTAGGACCTCATGTGTGATCAACACATTGTCTGAAATAGACCTTCCTGGGACAAAGGCGGATTGATTCTCTGAGATCAAGTCTTTTAGTAGAGGCTGAAATCTTTTGGTCAACACCTTGGATATTATCTTGTAGTACACGTTGCACAGAGCTATTGGTCTATACTCTGTTAGGTTTTTAGGGTTGTTCACCTTTGGGATGAGTCTAAGGTGGGTTTTGTTTGCAGAATCTGGCAGGGTTCCATTCCTAAAGGAGTCTTGTATCTCCTGCACCAGATCTTGTCCCATAGTGTTCCAATTGGCTTGGAAGAAGCCTGATGAAAACCCATCCGGGCCTGGAGCCTTGTCTGCATGTATTGAGAATAAAGCATTCCTTATCTCTCTGGAGGTTGGCTCTTTGATCAGCTTTATATTTGTTTCTTCTGAGATTGAGTGGCTCAGGGCCTTATTGACCACTTCAGTTCTGTTGCCAGGTTGGGAGGTGTAGAGGTCTTCAAAGTATTTGGAGATTACCTCTGTGATCTGGTCAGTCTCGTACACTGAGGTTCCTTCTGCATTCTCTAGCACTGAGATTTTGTTGATAGTTCTTCTAGCCTTAGTCGTGGAGTGGAAGTAACCAGAGTTTGTCTCCCAAGTTAAGCCAAAGCTGCCTACTGCGTTGCTTCCAATACGATTCTTCTTTTTGGTACGCAAAGCCTAATTCCTTGTTGATTTGTTGTATCAGGTCTGTAGGTGTTGAGGCGTCAGCCATAGCCTCCTCCAATTGCTTTTTCTTCTTCTCTATAATCTTATGGGAATTTTTATGCTTCTCCTTGCTCCAAGTAATGATGGCTCTTCTGCAGGTAGCTATCTTTCTTTCAACTGTATGCTTTTTATCTGATTTCCAGGCCACCGCAACCAGATCCTTAACTTCTTGGTTATTCTGTAGTGCTCTGTCGAATCTGAACAGCCCTCTTGTTTTCTTTATTTGGTTTGAGAAATAGGATACGACTGGTCGATGATCAGATCCTTCAAAGTTTAGATATTCACACCTTGCAGTAGGGAATTGATCATACCAGGAGCAGTTTGCCAGAGCTCTGTCTAATCTGCATAGAACAGTATGGATTCCTCTTTGTCCCCTCCAGGATAGGAAGTTACCAATATGTTGGATGTCATACAAATCACACTCTGAGAGTAGGGCTCTGAAGTCACCAAAAGTCCCTTCAGCTCTGATTGGTCCTCCACATTTTTCTGAGTTGTCTAAGATTTCGTTGAAGTCCCCCGTTAGGAACCAGGAGGAACCTCTGGTTGCACCTATGAGACAGATTTCTTCCCAGACTCTCTTTCTATTGCTTTGATCAGGGTCACCATAGACAAAGGTCGCATAAAATTGTTTCCCTTCATATTTTATGCTTGTATCTATGATATTATGGTTAGAAGATAAGATCTCTAATTCCACTTCTTGTTTCCAGAGCAGAGCTAGCCCTCCTCCACATATTCCATGTGGGCTAACCAGGTGATGTGAGCTATAAGGTAAGAATTTGAGATGATCCAAGACAGCTGCATCAGGGTTCTTTGTCTCCGAGAGGAACAACACTTCAGGGGTAATACTATTGTATATCCCTTTTATACGCTGGTTTGTTGTGGTGTTCCCCAGACCACAACAATTCCAGCTCACCATTTTTAAGGAAGAGGCTGTTGCAGATTGTGAAAATCCGCTTGCTTAGGGGTATTGACCCCCCTGTTACTTGTTGGTGTTGTTATTATTTGCTCTTGCTCTCCATTTTGTCCCAGCCTAACATCTTGGATTCTTCCTCTGCTTGTTGTAGAGTTGTCTCTGCCATTACTACTGTTAGCCTGTCCTCTAGGTGTTCCATCCTGCCTTTGAGAACGATTATCTGCCAAGGGAGTTCTAACCATAGCTGGTATTAGTGTGATAGGAGGATTCATTATACTTGTGGACGCCATATGGGACCCCAATTGTCTCTGTCCAGAGGGTGTGTTTGGAGCAGCTTCTTTGCCCTGGTCCTGTATGTTCTTCTTTCTTGGAGATTTGTGAGCTTGCATCATTTTCCTCTTGCGAGAATTGGCTCCCTGAATAGGGTTTGGTGATGTTCCTTTCCTTTTGTTTAAGGGTGGTCTTCCTCGTTTCTTTTTTGGTGCAGCTGTAGGTATCACTAGCTGGTCATTCAGTTGAGGTAAATCGTGATTATCATCTTCAATAGTGGTGGTGAAGATTCTTTGTTGGGCTACCTCTTGGGCATCATGTGCTCTTTGTGAGGCAGCCACTATTCCCGCTGTTGTTTCCTCCACCATTCCAAAAGCCTCACTATCCATGACTCTTTGGTATCTAGCTTCCCTCTCTGTGGGGTTGTCCACTCTGCAATAGTTTATGGTGACTTCTCTGAGTTCTTCCATCACTTGTTCTGAGGTAAGGACTGTAGCAGGGAAGTAAACTTGGTTCAGGTTTCTCTCCAGTGGTGGACGCAGCTGCCTAAGGGGTGTGGTTGTCATTTGTGGGTTAGGTTCTCTTCCTGAACTCCTGCTTGTGTCATATTGGTTTGTTTGCCCTTCCTTAGCCCTTTGAGAGGGCTCAGCTATCACTCTGTTCTCCTCTCTTAGTTCATATTGGTTGTTGTAGGTGTCTTGGAGGCTTCCCCTGTGGTATGATTGGGAGTCAAAGTGCTCCAGATGATGGTACACAGGGACTTTTTCTCTCCAGGTTTGTTGGTTCGGTTTTGTTCTCCTTTCTGGGATCCTTTCCTGGCTAAACCTTCGATCCTGCAGGTTATTCCCTTGATTATGGTGTCTCCACTCTGTTGAACCTGAGAGGTGAGAATTTCTTGCTGAGGCCCTGGTCCCAAAGGCATTTCCATGCCTATCTCTTCTCTCATGGTAGCCTCCCTGCTCATTTCTAGTACCAGGGGCGTATTTGGATCTATGTGTGGGAACTGGTGAGTTAACAGTAGTTTCTTGTCTCTGTGAAGCTAACTCTCTGGGTTTATGTGGGCAGTCAACCTCTTCATGTGTCAATCTGAAACATCTGGAGCAGAGATTTTGGAGTCTTTCATAGACCAGTGTCACTTGAGCTTCATCTCCATTATCAAACTCGATAATAGTTTCTTGGATGAGAGGTTGGAGACCATCAATTGTAACTTTGATCTTAGTTGTTGTGTTAGTCATTTCTGTTCCGTCTAGAGTTCCGAGTGCCTCTCCAATATCAGTAATCATTTTCTTTTTCCTATAGTGTAGGGGGATACCTTTCAGTTGTATCCAAAAGGGAATCTGGGAAGGAAATTGGTTGGAGATGATAGGCTCCCATCTCTGTAGGATGACCATCCAGCTTGAGAAGTGATAAGGCCTGTTTGCTAAGACGAGATCTAGGTCCTCCTCCATAGTGAATCTAAACTGGAAGATTCCATTTCCTAGGTCAGATCCTTCAGTAGATCCTCTCAACTCCCATTTCCTGGTGTAGTAGGAGATCATAGACCACATCCTCTGCATCTTTAGGTTTGTGAGCCTACCAATGAGAGTTAGCTTGTTGTCTTGCACCAGATCTGAGGTATCCATGTTTGGAGCTCTAATTCTGAGCTTTGGTGGAGAGATTTGGTCAGGGTTTCGTGAAACGGCCTTGCCTTTTTCCGCGTAAGTAAATCTTCTAGCCATATCGTTGAGGAGAGTTTGGCGTTTTGTTGGGGTGTGTGTTTTAACCCAGGGTTTGTCTTGTTTAGGTACGGGTGAGCAAAGAAGACTCAGGTATTGCTTGATGGAGAAGTTAATCGATGAGCAGCTTTTGTATTCCCAGAGGCGAGTTTGTAGATTGTATAGGAGTCATTTGGAGAACTTTAAGAGAGTTTGGGCGAGGTTCCGGTTAACCGACGGTCACCGTTGGCCTGCCTGAGCGAAGAACAGTGTGTGAGAAGCTAGGGTTTTGTGGTATTTTAGGTATGGAAAGTTTGGTGTTGTATTAGGTCAAACTGGGATTTGAAAAAAGCACCTAGATACGGAAATATTTGGTGGTTAAAACAAGTACGTTACCAATAATCAGCAGGTAAGGACTGTTCTCGGTTTTCGTGCCTGGGAGAGAAAACAATTTAATTGCTTAGTATCTACTTTTTTGGATGATGATATATTGACGATGATAAGATAAGATTTTTCTACTTTTAGAATTAGTCGGACGGTTTCAAACGGCTGAGATTATGGGTGTGCATGTGACATCACGTGATGTATGCGTGATTTGTCCCTCGGAGTGGATCATGTCAATTTTCGATGGAACATTTTGGAACTAAAATAACCATAAGATTAAAAATTCATGAATTTTTTTCAATTATCTTTAATATGTGTGAAAATAGCTTATAATTTATCACCAACATTAGTATAACTATAAAACATTTTGATACGAAGAAAATAATAGCGAAACTACATGTAAATTGCAACGGAGAGAAAATTAATTTTAAAATCTTTATTGAAATGTGAATATAGTGTCACAAAAAAAATATTCGTTTCTTATTCACTCATGGTGCTTTTTGACTATGGCAGGATAACATATAGTTTCACATTCTACATGTTATTGGTTATTTAAAAGTGAGTGACCCGGGTTCACATTGATAGATAGTCCAATAATTTTGGAAATTCCCACGTTTTTTATTTCATTTTTATATATCCTAAATATAGTAACTTCCCCAGTTTTCAACCTATTTCGAAGTTTCGTTGTTAATACTACAATAATGGAAAACGATTGGCTACTTTAGTACGTGATATATTATAGAGCGAATCGTCATGCCACGTAGATATCGACATTAAACTAAACATATGCACATAAAATTAGATGATAGTTGATAAAATAATTAAAAATTAGAGGATAATTTAATTATATAGCGTTTTGTGATTGGTGATTATAGGTGCTAACTAAAAAATATTCTGCATTTGAAAGCAACTAGAGTCCCAAGAAACATGTGATATGTTTCTTACAGCTTACAATGGTTTACTCCTTTTTCTTACAGATTGCTATAGCTTAGCTACCAAAATATTTGTTGTGACAAGGAAATACCGAAGGAATAGTGAAAATTTTACAAGTTTTAAACATGTCGCCAATAAGTTATAAATGTAACAAATTAGCCACCGAAAATCTGCGACATAAATAATTGTATGTTTTTCGTTACAAACTGATTGCTAAAACCAAGTATATCTCCATTTTGTCAACTGGCTAGCTACAATTTGTGATAATATATAATATGATATTTTAGTGTGTATTCAATAACCAATTTCTATAACAAACCATTGTCTATCGTGCAATTTCTAATTAAGGACGTACATATCTTTTGAGTGAGAAGGAAAGAAGAAAAGACGTTGAGATAATTGCTTCAGATATATAAATAAACTAGTATGTTACTATTCTCTATTTATTAATGTAACCAATGAATGCTATAAACTCTTCACAACATTGATGAGACGTAATATTTCTAGTGACTTGCTCATTTCAAGTTTGGTTTGAAAGATTCTATCTCTAATCTCTAGCTAGCTAGTGCCTTAGATCATCAAAATCTTGTATCTATATATGTATATTGTAGGATAAATGATGTAATGGTTACGGTTTGGGAATGCGATCTGGACAAGATATGCCGTCCAAAGAAAAATCATATTAGCAATAAGAACAAATCTCGACGGTGCGTCATGTTTTCGTTTAATTAGTTTTTTTTTTTTGCTTTCCACATAATTATAAATTTAGTTCTTAATTAATTATTGGTAAGATTACTTTGTCATTGAGTTACTCTTTTCCATTTTCGGATTGTATAGCTGTTGATTTTAAAAATAAATAGATTATCCACTCAAATCATTGCAATTAACAAATAATGTATCTTTTAAAAACTACTGACAAATTGTGGATCATATTTTATTGTATGTATTTGTGTTACTAGTTGCTACTATGTTACTATTTAAATTCAGTTTAGTTTATATATTTACACTATTCACTTTATTTTAATCGAAACCTCTTTTTAGTTTATTCTTTCATAGATTATACCGAAAAGTAATATCCTTTTTTCTTCCCATTACAAAAATGTTGACTTTGGTCCAAAATAAAACTACATCTATATATATTTATAAATATTACCGGTAGATTATTTGGACCAACAAAGGCAAATTATAACTCGGCAGAGCTATAACTTATAAATGCTTTCACATTAATTTGACTTCATTGATACAGTAACCAATAATATACTAGTACTAAAATAGAAATACTCCACGTTTTTAAGTTCAATTTAAAAGTATATAGATATTTGATAACCCGGTTCTTAAGGAGTTAGCGACAGAAAAAAGAGAGGCATTTAGCCCTTTTATTTGTTTTTTAATTCTTTGATTCCACTTTTTCTTCAGAAATTAACCAATAGTCGTGGGAAGTTGAAAATAACTCGAATCAAAAAGAAAAAATTATGGCAATTGCCATTTTTTTTTAAAATTTTTTTTGTTAAATGTGTCATTCTTTTAATTTTCTTACAAAATCTGCAATTATCTCAATTTCAGTGATAATTTGGTTTGAGTGAATGATAATTTTGCCCTTATCTCACTTTTTTTTTTCTTTTTATATATATTATCCATTTCCGTCTTAATTTAATCTTCCGGCCACCGTTTTCATCGCCAATTTTATCCTCCGGCCATCGTCTCCATCACTATATTGTCCACCAAGTCATTATATTGTCCACTGCTGTTTTTATTTTGTTTCCGACCACCGTCTCTGTCGTTATCTTGTCTTCCGACCACGGTCTCTGTCGTTATTTTGTTCTCCGACTACCGCCTCCGTCGCTATTTTGTCCTTCAACCATCATTTTCATCGCCGATGGTTGTTTTTTTTTTAATATCAAAAGACAGAGAAAGAGAAAGAGAGTTATCACATATGACGAAAGAAATTTTAAAATAGGTAAGTTGTCACGTGAAGGATGGCAACATTTGAGTTTTGACAGAGACTCAGACTCCATGATACACGTGAATTGGATAAAGTCAGATATTTAATAATTTGAATCATATACACTATGAAGAATCTGAACCATAAAATTTCCATCAACGAAAATCTATTTCCTTGCTGCTATTTTATCGAGAAAAACAAATGCAAATCATCACAACAGGAATAGAAAGAAAAAAAAGTTGTCTGAGCTATTTAAGCTCTCTCAACAACCTTATCCAGTGATAATAATATTTTTAACTGGATTAGTAAATCACTCTTGGTATACAATTAATGCCTAGTTAACATTATGAGCTAGCTAAACCAACCTAATATTGAAATCAAACCAACAAGACAATTAATAATGTTTTAAAATGCATTTTACGTTTATACAAATTAACTATTTTTATACATAGGCGCCTATGTGTCTTTCTCCAATTAAACGTTAGTCTATTGTTTTTAATTTCCAAAATAACAATAATATAATAATTAAAAAAATATAACTAAACATTAATGAATAATTTTGAACATCTTTCCCGATAGATCTGACAGTAGATTTATGTCCAGCATATGCATATCAACATTTCTTAAGTAGTGTATACACATATTGATCATAGATTCACCAAAATCTTCACTGGATCATAAATAGCTAATTATCACTTTCCTAATCCACGATGTGCCTAATTTGTTAGTATCCTATGATGAATTGATGATTATACTCTTCTTGTCCTAACGCGGAAAGTAAAGACATGGTCGGCCTATATATCGCAGTCCTTGACTTGATTAATTAATGATTATCCAGCTGATAATTACACCTGCTCTTTTTCAAGAAAATATATTTAAAATTATGATTGTAAAACTTAAAATCGATAATGACTAAATTGCTTCAAATATATATCTTGTATATTATTTTCAATGTTTTCTTATTTTGTACGTAAAATTTTCAACAATAACAAAAATCCATACATGATCGTTGCTAATTGATAATAGCCAAGAACATGTAAATCGTTTAGTTTGCTTTGGATCTTTATGTTTTATAACACAAATTGGATATGGCCGCACAAATTCGTGCGCTTAATATTTTTTTTTGACGATGTTCTTTTAATTGAAATATATTAAAAACCTAATTGGTAATTTTTATCTTTTAAAAAAAAAGTATTTTTATTTTTATGTGAAGCTTTAACTTATATTATGTTAAAAATGACTTAAAGTTTAGTTCAAATTTTCAAAATCTTGATGTGAATCTTGAAAATATTATATTGATTCTATATATTTTCCTCATTTGTAGATTCATTAATATATTATTTTTGAAACAAGGGATATGTATTAGCCTCATCATCAGCATGGTGAACGTATCTTGACGGGAGACAAACAAAAAAGAAAAAAATAGTTTTAATGAATTTTTAAGTGATGACTTATTTTAATTTAATTATCTTCATTTTCTTCGTGATGTTACTCCTAATTAAAAGAAAGAATGCTTTTACACTATCTATCCATCAAAGTTGAGTTGAAAAAAACTTCTTTTTCCACCTTTGACTTGAACAAATCTTGCCTCGTTATACCTTTTTTCTAAGATAACTTCCGAAAGAGAAAAAAAATTCCTAAGTTTGTTGTTAATTCCTTCGTATGTTTCGAGTGTTGTAAAAAAAAAGGTGTGTATTATTCGAGTAAGAAACACACAGTAAATAATACAGATAATATATGTCACTGGACCACTATAACACAGACTTGAATAATTTTGGTATACAGTTGAAATTAAAAGACATACAGTGATACAAAGAAGAAACATAGACAAAAAAAGGAAAGATACGTAAGATGAACATTGACTAACAATTACACAATTGAAAGTGCTTTACAACTTTAGAAAATCATGTATAGCTATTTAAAAAGGGGAAAAAGAAAAAAAGCCAAATAGAGACGGAAAACTACGACACAAAACCATGAAATTGTCAAATATCGATACGTACGAGAGGAGTGATTCTTGAACAAATCAAGAAAAACCTCCTATCAAAGTGTGATCAATAAGAAGAAAAAAAACATTCATGGCAAAAAACAAGTTATGAGTCTTCGATCTGTTCAACTAGATCTTCCAGTGAAATTGACAATAAGCATGAAATTTGAAGCAATCACATGAACTTTGATAAAGTAGACCTCAAGCTCTTCACAACATCCATAAGTGTCATGTCGAAATCACTCTCCTTCTGCAAAGAAATATTAAGCGATGTGTTACTCTTAAACTGAGAACAAGTTGTTAGTTTATATGTGTGTGCGTATATATATATATACATGCATACCTTAGCTATAATGGTGATATCAAGAGTTGGACCAAATGGCAAAACACTTGAATTAGTTATCGCGAAAGGAAACTTTTCAATCTCGGCCATAATCTTGGGAATATGACCCTTTTGCTTCTCGCAAAGGATTTTGATTAGAACATCTTTATCCGAGAATCTTACTTCGATCCCGGGAAGATCCAATCCCGAGGAGCCCTCTTCACAACATGAAGAAGAAGATGATTGACTATTATCGTCTAAGATCAGCTTAGACTTGTTCACAAGAACCATTGATTCCAATCTGTTTTCTTTTTTCTCTTCCTCAAACTCTCTCACTTTTTCTTGGAGACACTTTATATGCTTTACCGCATCTCCCAACACAGAAGACTTGTCCATCTATACACACAATTGTCTTTGTTAAATTACACCTATATGTAGATAGATTCAAAACAAAAACAAAGATAAAAAATGCTTTTTTTGGATATTTTGAGAAGGAGATTAGATGTACTGTGTACCTTTTTCAGTCCAGGAACTAGAGCGGAAAGAGCTACAAATCTTTGAGTAAGCTTCTCTCTACGTTTTCTTTCGGCGATTACGTGATCCTGAGCATTGGATTGGCTTCTAGCCAAAGGTTGAGCCCTCTTGGTCCCTTTTCGATTTGTTATCGGCTCATTCATCCAGTGTGATGGTCCTTCACCCTCTACTTTGGGGCCAAATATTGAGTCTAGATAGGTAGGAGAGTACTCATGATCCATAACTTGTGGACCGGCCTTTTCAAAAGAGAGAATTCTTGAGGAAGGTTGATGATTAAAATGAGGCTTTGAATTAGGAGGAATATGAGAAGATGATGGTGGCAGTTTTGGTATTATGTAAGTTGTCTTGAGGATCTTTGATGGTTTGATTTCCATCAAATCATCATAATAAGGATCATTGGTGGTGGTATCAAGAGATGAGAAAGGGTGTGGAAAAGTATATTGAGTTTCATTGATCTCTCTTGCTATTGGGTTTCTGTGATGTTGTTGGATGATGCTATCTTCTTCTATTTCCTATTTCATCACAAAACAAACATAAGAGTTATTTAAAAAAGATATTAGCACAAGAAAATAGAAACATATATACTTATATATATATATATATATGTTTGTGTATGTATATATATACCTGCTCAGAAAACCATCTTGAGGATAACATATTCATTGTTGTTGCTTCTTCTCAAGGAATCAAGATCTGAAAATGTTAACATCTAGCAATAAGAACATTAACTAATGGTATGATTATGTTTCTTGAATTATAAAGAAACAAGAAGTTAATTGGTGTAGTAGCCCTAGAAAATTAGAGAAGGTTTTCCAAAAAAAAAGGAGATAGTTGAAAGTTGAAACTCACCTTCTTGTTGGAAGTGTAGAGAGAGGGAGGGAGATTGGGGTTTGTGTGTGAGAGTGGTATATGTGTGTACATATATACAAACAAATATGGAGTCATTTGCACGTGTAAAAAGCAATATACTAATAATTTCATTTTCTCTTGTTTTTTGGGTGTCAAACCTAGATTAACTAGAGATATAGATGATATATATTACCCTTCATAACAAGAGTATTAATTAATAAATGTACACTAATTATAGTTGTTGTTTTTTTTATAAAACCAATTATACCTGTTGCGTAAAGAACCGTAATCAAACAAAAGTATGTTATTCTAAGTAAGTTATCGATTTGATTAGTTGATCTAAATTTTAAAACCAATTAATTCTAGTAAAATTATTCTTTGATTTTAATTCAACATCAATCAACTCTTTGTTTTGTTTGATAAAAATCATCCATCAACCTTTTAGCAACTGCGTTTGTATTATATTGAAGATAACGATCTTATTGACTACGTTGTTGCAACAAATTTAAACACGAAAAATGAATTTTAAATGAACTAGTCTAGAAAAAAGAAGTATTTTACAGTACAACGAAGATAACCATATATGGACTAGTGTAGATCTAAAAATAGACTAGGTGATTGCAAGTTGCAACCATGACCTCCTTATTATATATATTTTCCTATTTCTTCCAAATATACATAAAGCTTCATGATTAATTTCGAATATTTCTAATGATAAGAGAAATAGACAGAAGAGAACCAATAAACTCTAAATTAGTCCAAAGCAAATGGTGGGTCCAATTGAATATAAGTCTAAATTTACAAACCAAATATTTATTCATTCTAAGTTTGTTGTCTAAAACTAAAATGTGGCATGCAACAACCAAAGATCTCCCTGGGATTTTATGGGATTTTTCTATGGTATTGGTTAGGCCTTTTTACGATATTCAAATGTTCCATTATTTTCCTTTCAAATCAAAAGTAAAAGAATCTTTTTGGCAAGTACAAGGATCTTTTTGACAAAAAAAAAAGAGAGCAAGATAGTGGGACAAGAAAAAAATAAGATTATTTCCCATAATCAATATGCCTGATTGAATTGACAAGTGTGACTTCTTATTTATTTTTGTAAGCTAATGTTAATCAAGTACACAACTATTTATTTAACCATTTTGTGTTCTCTTTATTCAAACCTAAAAAACTGTTTTGCATCAAATGTTACAATAAGTTGAGAGAGTGTTTTAGAAGAAATAGAAATCGAATCTTAAGAACCATTTAGTGTTCTCAATTCTAGCTAATTCTGTCGTACATGGTTAACATGAAGATTGTCGTCTATATATCCCACCAGCGAAACATTACATGCTTCATAGTTTGATAATTTCACTAACATTCAACTGATCGTTCTTCTTGTTATGCGAATATTTTACTAACCACATGCATTTTTGTATGATCCGTTGAGTCAACTTGTTATAATACAAATTTATCCGTTCCAATAAACCCGTACGACTTCAAAAAGATTGGTTCGATCTAAATCTTCATTTGAGTTTTTATCTATTTCAACAAATTTATCAATCTCTAGATAATCCAAACTTCTAGATCTAAACTTTTGAAATGTAAATCATATAGTTATAGTTTTCAAGAGAGACCTTTTTTGCCATGGAATCATCAAATAGGTTTATAATGTATGTTATAAACCAAAACTTTTTCATTATCAATGAAATATTTACATTCTTAGCAAAAAAAAGTTTTCAAGAGAGACAAACTACACATGTGGACAGCGTAGTAGGGCTCTTGTGTCTCGTGCTATTGTAAGAAAAAAAAGTTGCATATGTAATCACTTAATTAGGTTACAAATATAATCAAAAGTGTTGAACTTCATTGAAATGCTAAGCTATGAAAACAATAGGCACGTGGGCTATTAAAATCTCATAATAGAAACAAGTGCCAGTTCATTTACAGCTAATCTTTCTAATCTTCACTTCTATTACTTAGGCCCCATGATCGAAGCATCTTAGCTCTAGCAAACAAATATATAGAATTTACTATTTACATAAAGTATCAATATAATAATATGTATTATTCCTTTTGAAAAGCTCCAAGCACATTATGCCTGATTAAGGTACAATTTTAAAATCCTATTTCCCATCTCAAAATCTGAATACTAAATTTTAAATTTTTTTTTAAATAGTTTCCTGGATCCATATCTTTGGTTAACGTGAGAGCATAACAAATTTTGAAGTCAAACCTTAAAATGGTCACAAAAAAGAACAAACAGATAGAGCCAAATTGGCCTATAATATATGTATACAGAATCAAACAGATCAGAAACATCATTATTATAAGCTGGTTTTGCCTTACGTCATGTAAGAAACCCTTTAGTGAGTTTGAGTATATTATTTGTTTCTCCATGCCATTATGTGTTGGTTGATGAATTTATAACAAATTGTCCCTAGAATTGATGGATTTGATAGCACTGTTTCATCCAAAATCCTCGGTATATATCTTTTTACCTAACCAACTTGTTAATCAGAACCAAAATAAGTCGTCAGAACACAGTTTTAGATTGAAACCCTCATTAGCTGCACATTAATTACACTAATTTGGTTCCTAGAACAAAGAACAAGTTACTGATTTTAATGCAATACAATTACTCCCTCCGTTGCAAATTACTTATCATCCTAAGGGGGTGTTATTGGGGATTGGATTTGTATAGATTTTTAGAATTTTGGAAATCCATAAACCAATAATGATGATTTTCAAGTAATGATCATTATTGGTTTATGGATTTTTAAATTCTAAGTAAAATCTATTGTTATTGGTTTGATGATTTTCAAATTCCATTTGAAATCCCTTGTTATTGGAAAAGTTTGGTGTTTAATGATTTTGTAAATCTATTAGAATCAATTATTATTGGTAGATGGATTTCCTATAATTATACTCACAAAACAAGATTTTAAGAATACCTTATAAAACCATTGGATTCTTAGAATCCTTATAACTAAACTTTCTAAATACACAAATCTCTCTACAAATTTAACAAATCTTTGGATTTCCAAAATTTTAAAAATCCATACAAATCCAATCCTCAATAACACCTCCTAAGTGTTTTCACACAAATTAAGAAAACGATTAAATTTTCTGTTTTACCCCTAATTAATACACTATTTTGTTTGATATAAGTAATTATTAAGCTGAAAATTAAGGGTAAAAGATGGAAAAATGGTAATAAATCTGCATTAAAAATACAAAATGACAAGTAATATGAAACAAAAAATTAAGACTAGAATGACAACTAATATGCAACGGAGGGAGTATACAACAACAAGCTTTTCTTCTATGTAGTATGTGCAAAGAAAGATTCAAAAAGCCAGAAGTGTTGTTTTTCTTCTTCTTCACTTTACCTGGTTCATTACAAAGACCAACACTTGCAACAAGATTCTATAAGATTGAGCTTCCACATGACAACATTGGATGGACTTGAATAGCATTTTTCTATTATATCTCATTTGCTTTCTTTAACTGTCCATACCTAGCACACAAAATTCAAGAATAGCATAGTTATCTAAATAACCTGAACTATACCCTGTAAACATTCTTCATCAACTTCTCTCTTTTTTTCTACCCCTTTTGATCATGTCATGTGTTCATAAACACAAAATGTTAATGCTTGTATAATTTTTCTTTTGGCCAAAATCTTAACCTCGAAAATTCCGAATATGCAACCAACAAAGCCACATATTGAATACATATACCAACCAAAACAAGCACTATACAATAGACCCATTCATATACAATATCCAAGAGATATACATAAAGATGTAACATAAACAACAAGTTTCTAGTATACAACAAACCACTGATCAAGAAAATCATGGAGTATGAGCCCAAGCTTAATATAAAATTTGGTGATACAACATAGCATAGTGAAAACGCCTCTTGGTAATCACCACTGTGAAATATCTGAAATTGGGTTAAACAGGACTAACCAAAAACGACCTCTATTTCTGGTAACTTGAATATTAGGATTAACTTCACTAACAAAGTAACAAACAAAAATCAAGAAATTTCCACATTTTCATCTTTAGAGAGGAAAAAAAAACAGAGATTTTTACTCATATAGAATCAAACTTTAGCAAATTTTCCCAAGAAAATTTCTTATAAAAATTTATCTAAGCTTTATAATCACTAAGAAAACAGATGATTTTAATAGCTAAGCTTCTGCTTCTTCTTCTTCATTGCTCTTTCTCGTCTATTTTCTTCCTCTATCAACCGTAGTTGTTCTGCATCTTCTTTCCTCGCAAGTTTCGCACTGTAATCAATCAAACATGAACCATTAGTCTCAATTCAAGAAACACATTATACATTGTTGCTATAGATAGAAAAAGATGTGCATTTTTTTATATAGTAGCACGTACCTTCGATTCTCTTCTTTGATCAAATCTGCTAAGCTAGTTTCCATGTTTGGATCATCACGATCATCGAAATCACGCCCTTTGTATCGATCAGTATTGCACATTTTTCTAACCATTTCCAATGCCAATTCATCATCTCTTGACATTCTCCTCTTAGGCTTCAACTTCTTTTTCAGTTCTTGAGGTTGTTTCAATGGTGGTTTGCTAATCACTCGATGCTTCGAAGAATTCGAAGAAGGAGACAATGCGTGTTCTTGAGATACCTTTCTCTGTTTTACTTCTCCTTGTTGTCTTGGAACACAAGTCATTGGCTTTGTTGATGTCAATGGTTTCCTTCTTGGTACTGCATCTATTCTCTGAGGACTTAACTTAGAACTTTTTCGATGCGTTTCCTTCGTCTTCGCTTGACCGTTACTTGATGAATCCGTTCTTGAATGGCTTCCACTAGAACTTGGTTTAGGGTTCGGTTTAGCGGGGTTTTGAGAAATTGGTTCCTCTATGGAAACAAGAAGCTTAGCATCATCAGATAAAAGGAACGAGTAGTCTCTTGAATCCTTAAGTTTCTCAACTTTTCTTTTCAACTCCTAAAAAACAAAAAGCAAAAAAAAGGTTAAAAATCAACACAATAATTACTTTTCGATCAAGCAAAAAACATCGATACGTTTTAAGATTTTACCTCTTTCGGATTCGTTGATTTGAGACATACAGATTCGATTGAATTCAACATTTTTTCAGCCTTAACCTTGTTATCAATCATCGGTTTGCTTTCTCGTAATACTCTAGGAGCAATAACAGTTTGAGAAGGACCAAAGAAAGAACCAAAGCTGCACAAAAACAGAAAATTAGGTCAAAAACAGAGTTAGATATGTACCTTGTTCCCCAAGTTATCTCTACCACACACAAATAAAAAACCTAGAAAACAACAACTTACTCGTTATACGGAAGTTTTCGTTTCTTCTGCTCTGGATTTGTATCAACAACATCGATTACGTTTTGTGTACTCTTTCTAATCGATTCCTTGATTCGTTGACGAAGTTCTAGAAACTCTGATTCTTTACAACTTAGCATCTTTGCTTTGAAGAGAGAACTTAAGTTCCTAAAAGTAAAAACCCTAGATGTGTTGTTACATAAAACCAAACATAAGCAATGATAAATTTATAGGCAACAACAAAAACAAAATTTCCTTTTTTTTTCATGAACCAAACTAAATTGGGCTTTTTCTTCTCTTAATGGGCCTTTGAAGTTATAATCCTCTGTTATAAAACCGAACAAAATTGGGCTTTCTCTTCACTTAATGGGCTTTTTAGAGGTGGGATCGTCTGTTATAAGGTGTACAGTAAAGTAAATCAAATCCAACGGTTGAGATTGAGTCTTCACCAATATAGTCACACAGGTGAATTCTTTAGCTTTTCGATACACAAAAACTTCATCTTCAACCTCTCGATCTTCAGGTTTGTGATTCGTTTGATTCTTGTTTAGAAAAAGGAATTAGCTTTTTTTTGGTGGGTTTTATAAAGTTTTGATTTTTATTGGAATTAGGAAAAGGAATCGATTGGATCTAAGGGAAAATGGGAGGAGGAGAGCATGGACATGGAGGAGAAGGTGGAGATTTTAGGGCGAAAGTGTGGAGTATGTCTGGTGGACCATACTGTAGACCTAAGCATTGGCGTAGGAACACAGCGATTGCTATGTTTGGTATTTTTCTTGTTTGTATCCCAATCGCTATGAAATCTGCTGAGCTTGAGGTATATATACTTTCCATTTCTTAAAACTTGGAATTGGTTAGGATTTGATTATTGGGAAGTTAATGTTTTTCTTACCTCAAATCTGTAGTGTGTGTACTTGGTCTGTTGTTTGTGTGATTAGGATTAGGTATGTGGATAAAGATTTGATTTTGCACACTCCAATTTGATGCCTATACTGAATTGAGGCAACTGTTGATAAACGTTTGTAGCGTATTACAGATTAGTCGCTGTCTACGTGCAAATTGGATGTTTTGGATCATGTTTTCTTACCTTATTTCAAATCTGTAGTGTGTTTTGTGGTCAGTGTTTGTCAAATCTATAGTGAGTTTTGTGGTCCGTGTTTGTCAAATCTTTAGTGTGTTCTTTGGTTAGTGTTCTTGGTCTGTTGTTTGTCATTAGTTATAGCTGTGCGGATAAAGATTTGATTGTGCACATTCTAATTCAATGCCTAGACTGATTGAGGCAACCGTTGATAAACTTCTGTAGCATGTTACAGATTAGTCACTGTATACGTGTTGCAAATTAGATGTTTCTGATCATACAGTCTCTGTGAATCCATTGTAACAGATAGCATTTGGTTAATATGCATTGTTATATTGTGATCTTCTCTTGTTATCCATATACAGTCTGCTTGAATCCGAAATTTCGGCATTTAGATTGTTATATTCTTGTGTGTGTCTCCATGAGGCTACTCTATGTCTATACTTTCCATTTTTCTTGTTTGATGATAAAGATTTTGAGAAAAGCCTTGTTTATGATTGCAGCAAAGGCCACACATGCCAGTACGCCCGATTCCTTCACAGATATGGTGCAAGAACTTTGGAACCAAAGACGATTACGAAAAAGAGCATTAAAGCTTTTCGCTTGGGTTGGAGAGATCTCTTATTTTGCAGACAATGTGATCATATAAAGAAGACCAACCTCTTCTAGATTTGTCTTTCATTTTGAATATACTGTGACCATAATAATATGTCTTTGCCTTGCCGTGTAGAAGACATGGAATCTTCCCAAATTAAGAAATTTCATGTTTTTGCCAAAACCTAATCTCCTATGTATTGTTTTGAAAAGTGAAATGCATGAGTTTTTGACCGTGTTGTGACTTGTGACCATGTTGTTGATCGTTCCTCGAGAGTCATAAGGTAATTGCTGAAAAAATTTGATTTCTTCACTACAATCAAAACTAGTTTAAAACTTGTCCAGTGATGGAATACACAGTGTGACCCATGTTACAGATTCTGAAACTTGAATACATCCTAAGAAAATCAGATTCAAAAGACCGTGAACCGATCAGCAACAGGTTGAGCTGAGATCAATCCGCGCTTCAAAATGTTCTATCCCTGCTTCACTTTTCTGTACCTTCTTCCTCATAATCGAAATCTGTTCAAGCAAACAATGATCCTAAACTTAGTTCTCAAGTTCCACCACACAAGTCTCTTTCAGTACCATAAAAACAAGGGAATACCTTTGGTTTCAATATAGAGCTCCCATAGTAACCCACGCCAAAAGATAGTGATGAGTAAGCAGCTGCTATCTCAACAGCATTTAGCTCCGGTGTGTTTCCAGGAACCTTTACAATGGATTCAGAATAAGTAAAGACTCACAAACAAAAAACAACTGACAACATTCTTCTCAATCTTTGGGCTTACCGCTACAGAAACATCCGCTTGAACCACTAGAATCCCAGCAGTTTTGTCAGCAACTCCGCTTTCTTGTTGCATCACAGAACGTAAAACCTTCATCGCTGCAGATGCTGGACCAGCCTGTGAACTAAAGAGCATCTATTCTTAGCCTTGGTAGAGAAGAACAAGCATATAACCATTAAGTAGGGTTAAGAAAAATATACAGTGACAATGAAGTACAACATTCTCTAGCTGCAAATCCTCTCATAAGATACTCTCCCGCTCCAGACACGCAACAACCAACTCGAAATGGAGAACTAAATGGTCCTTTAGAAGATGCCCAGCAACCAGAACCATACATTGCTGCTAAACCTAGACGGCCACTAATCTGATATGCAAATATCAGAAACGAATTCTTCATTGCAGTAACACCAATGTTGTTATTTATCATACATACCTTCATCGCAATACCACCACTCGAAGATCCACAAGCAATGTGTCCTTCACTGTCAACACAAATAACGCCAACAGTGTCCATGATCTTATCCTCACACGACGTTTCTTCTTTCTCGGTTTCGCTAAGCTGTTCTTCAGCAGAAAGCATAGTCTTGAACCTTCTCCACTGATTTCTCGCTCTCTCAGTAACCAACCACTGTTAAAACATACAATACTTAGACAAGGAATCAAAGACACAGGTGATTGACTGTAAAGCAAGAGAATGTCGAAAATCTCAAACCTGATCAGCTTCTTCGACACTTTCAGGCAAAACAACACCTTTCGACTTAGCCCAACGTCGAGCACCTTCACCAACCAATAACCTAAGAAAGCAAATCAGTTCAACGCTTTACAAAACATATTCAAAGCTTCTCATTGTTATCAGAACAAAGAACGTTGATTCGTTACATAGGAGGTATACGCCCTAACAAAGTTGAACCACTCATTTGCTCTTTCACCAACAAAGCAGCAATCTTGATAGCATTTCTAACACCTAATCTACAATTCACCATCCAAACTCTCCATCAATACTATAATCCAATACACACAAGTAAACAAAAAGACGAAAGCTTTACAAGTACCTGGAACAGCACCAACACCACCAAACACACCAGAATCACCATCCATAACACTAGCATCACATTCCACATTACCATCTTCAGTTAAATTAGAGCCTCTTCCAGCATTTGTACACGGATCATCCTAATAGTAATCACTACAAAAGTTATAAAGAAGCAAAGCCACTTAATGAAACAAAGGAGCATAGACTCATCAAGAAGTACCTCCAAGACTTGAATTGCAGCTGTAACAGCATCTATACACTCACCAAAACCCTAAATTCAAAACAGAATAAAGCAAAGATCTTTGTTATCAATATGTGATTTTAATCAGACCCATCATAGTAATATGAGAATCTTTTGATTAGATAGTAAAGAAGGAAGGACCTGAAGAAGAATGGTTGAAGCGGCTAAGCAAGCACGTTTAATGACGGATTTAAGAGCTTTTTCGTTAGCCACCGCGTGATATCCGGCACCGACGTGAACCGCCACGAAAAAGCGGCGGCTTTTATTTGCTCCGTCGTCGTCAGTCATCGTTTAACCCCCAAGTCCAAAGATCTGATTTTTAAAAATTGTTCAAATTTATCGAATTTCTTTTTTTAAGTTTCATTTTATTTTCTTTTTTTTCCAACATGGTCTTTGTATCATTTTCCTAATATAAAATTTGCTTAAATGATTGATTAGTTTGAATAGTAAAAAATTATTATTGTTTTGAGAAAATGTAAAAAACATAATTTGTTATTATATATGGAACTTCAAATTTATTTATAAAACAATTTAAATATGATAATTAATACAAGGCAAATCTACCTTAAATGTATAAAAGGATAAAATCATTTAATTTTATTTTTCTTTGTTATTTACTAAATTTTCACATTACACATGCTACTTTATTAATTTAGATACTCAAACTTATTATGTCACTAATTCACCCATTTCATTAACCATAAGATTTATGGAATAACCAAACTGTTAATTAACCAGTTTATACTCTTTTTCTTTTTGTGGAATATAATTAACGATTAATGCAATTTATTTGTGATTATTACAGTAGTGATTATATACTAATTTCACTAAAATGATCTTAAACGATTTAATGCAAAATTTTCCTTTAAAATTTATGAATTAAAGTTGCCATAAAAAAATTACTCCCTCTGTTCCTAAATGTAGAATTTTTTACAAAAAAATTTTGTTCCAAATTAATAGAGTTTTTACAGTTTTCTATGCACTTTTACAAATTTCAAAACAAATATTGAAATACTATTGGTTAAACTTTATTGAAAACTGTAAATCGTAGAAATCAATGCGTTTTCTTAATTACCGTGCATTACCTTAAACATCTATTAATTAGAAACGGAGGGAGTATATTGTAGTTCGAATTTTTACACGTACATATAAATCAAAATTTCTTGTTGATGGAATTTGTTGGTCGAGTAAATTTAAAAGTTTATAGCAAGAGAGACTAACGAAAATGTTGACAATAGACAGTCGTGTAATCAAATATTCAAATTACATAATGGTCTCATTTCTTCATATCACATTCTCTTTTTCAAAATAAACACAAGTCTCATTTATTCTTCTTCATAATAATAATATTGTTTTGTTTTTCCAACAACATTTCATATTAGAGAACTTTCTAAAAGATAGGACCAGCAGCAAGAATCTCCTCAGTAAGTTTACCATCAACACCAATCTTATGGTTTGCAAAAATCTCAAAGTTCTTCTTGAACAAACCTCCAAGTTTCACCAATGTTTCCTTGTGTGCCTTCTTATCAGACCACTGCACAAACAAAAGACCGCGTAATCAACACAACAGTTTATCGTCATTTAGAATCCGAAAAGAAAGAGAAGAAACTAACGGAGTTGACGGGATCCAAGATCTCTGAAGGTATTCCTTCGATTTCAGTTGGGATTTCAAACCCGAAGATTTCAGTTTTCTTGAAGTTCGACTTCAAGAGACTGCCCGAATGGATTGCGTCGATGATCTTTCTAGTATATGCCAGCTTGATTCTGTTTCCAACACCATAGCTGCAAACATAGTGTGTATAAGACATTGACACAGATAAAGCAGCTTTTTTATTGTGTTTCGGTTTTTGATAAACGGACATACCTGCCACCAGACCAACCAGTGTTAACGAGCCAGCCAGTAGCACCTTGTGTCTTCATCTTCTCGGCTAACATAGCTGCATATTTTGTAGGATGCAGCATTATGAAAGCGGCACCAAAGCAAGCTGAGAATGTCGCGGTAGGCTCCTTGATTCCATCCTCTGTGCCAGCGACCTGTATATGTTGCACATCTTTGGTTACAGATTTTGAAGTTTATGGAGATTGATCCAAGGGAAAAAGAAAGACTTTTCTTGGGACATACCAGAGCAGTGTAACCACTAATGAAGTGGTACATGGTTTGTGCCAGATTCAGTTTGCTTACAGGTGGGAGGACACCAAAGGCGTCACAAGCCAGAAGTATCACATTCTTCGGGTGTGGACCAACACAAGGTATTTTCGCGTTTGGAATGAACTCAATCGGGTATGCAGCACGTGTGTTCTCTGCAACAAGGAGAATCAACAATGATTTCTACTAATCATAAGGAAGAAGGAAACGAAAGATAAAAGATAAAAGCGCCTGTTTTTTTACCTGTAACGGATTTATCAGAATAATCCACTTCTCTGGTGTGTTCATCAAACACAACATTTTCCAAAACTGCAATGAGATCAGAACCCTATTGTTATATCACTGATTTGAATCTTGTTCTCAAAACTATTCTTATATGATCGTCTTTTTACCTGTTCCAAACTTGATTGCGTTCCAGATATCAGGCTCCTTCTCCCTTGAAAGATCAACACACTTAGCATAGCATCCACCCTCAATGTTCGAAACACCAGTCTCAGTCCAACAATGCTCATCATCTCCAATCAGATACCTGTTGTGATCAGTAGACAGAGTCGTCTTCCCGGTACCTATTCATATACAAACAAAAGAAACAACAATCAATCTCAATTCAAACGCTCTTTACAACAAAGAGGCAAGCAGTTTTCAAGTCAGTTCACATGGTTGTTTTGTGATGACACTACTATACCTGAAAGTCCAAAGAAGAGAGCAACATCTCCATCTTTTCCCATATTGCATCCAGAATGAAGCGAGAGAATCCGACGCTTAGGCATAAGGTAATGCATCACACTGAATAAACCCTTCTTCATTTCCCCAGCATACTGAGTACCAAGTATAACCATTTCCCTCCTACCAAGATTAATATCCACGCTAGTAGACGATGTCATGTAATGAGTGTAACGGTTACACGGAAACTGTCCAGCATTGTATATAGTGAAGTCCGGTGTACCAAAACTCTCAAGCTCCTCCGGAGTTGGTCGGATACACCTGCCACCCTCACCAGTCATCCATTTGTTGTACTCAAACCCAAAGAGATAACAATGCAACAATAGTTATTAACTTATTATTACTTACATGTTGTGCATAAACAGTGAATGGTAAGCTCTAGCTGAGACAATCCTGACTTTGATTCTGTTCTCTGGATCCCAGTTTAAGTACTGATCATTCACAAACACCTAAAATTCCAAAACATGAACAACAAAGACATCAAGTTCTAGAGACTAGTGAGCTTATAACACACTGATTTCGATTTTCAATTTTAGAGTTTCGAAATTATACCTTTTCCAATGAATTCAAGTAATCAACAGCTCTTTCTCTGTTCACCAAGAACGTATGTTCATCCATTTCGATATTCGGCGAACCCCTAAACTCAAAAATCACACTCAAAATCAGAGAACAAACACAAAAACTCATCAAATCAAATGAGAAATCGAGATTGAGATCGAAATCACTCACTTCCCCCACCAAAGCTCATCCTCAGTAGTAGCATCTCTAACAACACGCTTATCTCTCGGAGCACGACCAGTTTTCGCACCGGAAAGTGTAGCCAATGCTCCATTAGAAGTGATAAACGAACCTTTCTCTGACTTAATCGCTTGCTCATACAGCTCTACACCAACAATCAAATCGAAAAATCATCAGATTCATCGGAAAACTACGAAATCGGAATCGGCTACAACAACAATCAAATCGGAAAACTACAAAATCGGAATCGTCTACAACAACAATCAAATCGAAAAAATCATCAGATCCGTCGCAAAACTACGAAATCGAATCGGCTACAACAACAATCAAATCGGAATCATCATCAGATCGGAAAATTTCTCAATCGGATTTAGGGATTTAGGGATTTTGAATTTACCTGCAGGGGAGAGATTGTAGAGGACATGAGTGAACTTCAAGGAGCTATCACTGACAGCACCTAACGCCGGAGAGAAGATAGAATGATGTTGGCCGTGTGCGTACGCCGGAGTTGTTGAACCGTCGGCTTTCTTCTCCGCCGGATCTCCACGCACCACCTTAGGTCCGGAGTCTCTCGTTAACGAAGCTAACGAAGCACTGAATTAAAATTAAAATCAAAAATTAAAACTAGTTTCCACGTGTCGTTTTGTACTACGTGTCATGTACATTAATTGAATTATAGTATTATTTTCTGGTAATAGTCACTATTTGCTGCATTAAAGTGTCTTTATAGACGAAAAAAAAAAGAGTGTCTTTATATTACTAGCCTAATTATACGCCTAAACTAAACTAAACAAAAAAACAATATTGCTAAATGTTCAGTTTATTATTCACGTTAAGATTTTTTTTACATATTTTAAAATTTTCCCCTAGATTATTTATTCTGTTTGTTTTTTCTATTAATAGGAAGAATCCTAAATTTCGTCCAAACTAAACAGTAGTATAATTTATAAAATAAATAATTTTTTTAGTATTAGAGGATTTTAGAATAACCATGATTAAATTGTAATCAAGTTTTTAAATATGATTATTCAGCTAATATGGTGAATTTCTAACCATTACATCATTATGAATTGGTTACCTTAAATAAATAAACAATCAAACTAAATAAAATAAACTTTTGTGGCTAAAAGACAAATTCTAGGAAAAGAAAACAAAACTCCTGGTTTTCTTCTTATTGTTTATATGAAAACGATCGACACGAAAACGCAACATTTTATATTATCGAACAAAATAACACATAGTAATTCAAGAAACTTGTTATAGAAACATCTAAAACAATTCTAATAATATGTGAATATATCTATAAATATGGACCTGATAGATTGAAGTTGAATCTTCTGACGTTCTTCCTCGGACACGGCGGCGAAAGCAACGGCTCCGGTTTGGTTAATCGGTGTAGTTGGAGCAGAACGTTTCTTTTGTAATGAATGAAGTTCATCGATGGTAGTAGCTTTCACGGTCGGTCCACTATCATCATGGCATATTTCGTTACCTCTTTTAGCTCCGGTTGTTATCTTTGGCATCTCGGGTCCTTTAGGGAAGCTAAAGCCACCGTCACCGTTAGCATTTCCGTTACCTCCCGACATGATCACAAAGAAAGATTAGTGATTGGAGAAGAAGAAGAAGATCATGGAAATGTTATAGTGATAGAGAAAAAATGATGCGAAGTGGAAGAGAAGCGAAAGTGGGCTTTTTAAAGGTTAGATTTTGATTAACTATGGTTAAATTATAACTATAGGTAAGATCTACCTATCCAAGGAGCCATTATTTTGTTTTGTTTTTTTTTAATTACCGGGAGGACCGGTCCAACCAAATATGTGGCCGAAGGCAAAAAAAAATGAAAATAGTTATTATTTATTTATTTTTTAAAATATTAACCTATAAAAAAATAATAGTTCACAAACTCGTATATATTTTATTTTAATGGTCCAAAACACTTTTATTTATGACCCAAAATATTTTTTTTATGTAGTTTAGATAACTTTTTTACAAAAATATGGCCCATAAATTAGTTTAGATATAAAAAATATGGCCTAAAAATTAACAAAAAAAATTGGTGGCCCTAAGCCTGCCTCCCCTCTGGGTCGGGCCTGACCGGGAGGTTCAGGGCCAAAACTCGTAATCCCCCAAGCCTGAAACCACAGCATATAATATTAGTTTCGTCTCAAGCGTCACTCGAACCAGCGATCTTTAAGCTTTATCTGAAATCTTTACCAGTTGAGATATCGGCTCTTGGTTATTTTATATTTTCTCTTCTCATCGTAACCGATGTCTTTATCATTTATGAAGGGTCTTACACGATAATGTGAAGATAGTATTTTTTTTTGTTTGCTAGTTTTGTATTTTTTTTGAATATTTATGTTAAGTTCTACGTGATTTTTTGTTTGAATAACTTCGTTATTTTTTGTTTGAAAAAACTTGATTAGCTTGAGCTAGCTACTCTATTGTTGAAATTCATGTAGTTGGTATGAAATTCAACTTATTTTTGGAAATGAAGGATTGATTTGACTTTCTTTTATCTGAAATAGTTTAGATGGAAAACAAAAGTAAACGTGTATAATTAGCAAGCAACTTGCTTTTTGCAAGTGTCATGTATATTTTTGCAAGTAGTTTTTAGATTTTAAGAAGGTTAATACACAAAAGATGAAATAGATTTATAAGATGAAATAGTGTACGGTAATTTAGTTAATTTTGTTTTCTATATAATATTCATAAGTGTATACTATATCAACTCGACCTTTAATCTTGTTGTCTTACCATATTTGTTAAAACCTAAATAATTTACTATATATTTTTTCAAAAAAAAAAATAATTTACTATATGCGGACGATGTATGTACTTGAACTGACATAAGAACAAGACAAAACCACAAACAACTTAAATATTTGCGCTCGATATGACAAGTACAAAATGATATTAAAACTCTTAATTAATTCCCAATATTATTATTTACGGTCAAGTGATTATAGAATCAAATACCCCATGACTTCAAGTCTTCAATAGTACGTAATATATTATCTTTGTAAATATGCTCTATAGTGTAATGGTAAAGTTAAATAATATATAATGAAATTCGTTTGATCACGCATATGAGAATATCGAAAACGATAGAGTCCGATTGTATTTTAGGAGATGGGCACGCATCTCAAAGCAAGTTGATTCGTAAGAAGACACGTAATGTTGAAAACACGTACATATATATACGAATATTAAACTTATAATAATTACGTTTCACATTATAGTTACATGAATCACATGAAAATAGTACTAATGGATTAACGTTACGACTTACGAATATGGTTAATGTTATTTGTTATTGACAATTACGATTTACAACTTACAAGTAAGTACCTTGGTCACGTGTCGTTTTGGAGTTTATTCTTTTTATGTTAATCACTTGATTGTAAAATTAAAATACGTTTATCAATAATTGAATAATTCTGAGCCCAAAAGTGAAGGAGAATAATTTTATCAGAGAATCTGCAATTTGCATGCAAGCATGGGAGCAGGATGATGAAGACAAAATATTAAACAAATTATAAAATAGAAAGTTGGGGCAAGAATCAATGGTTCGGATCTTGTTGTATATAAAAATCTTGTTATAATTAATTTTGTATTAAATAGTGTGATATGAATATCACAATGCATCCATCACACGGGATTTGCATTTTGGATGACAAAGATGTTTTTATAACAACTCACTACTAAAATATACATTTACCTAACCAAATATATCCAGTTAAAGCCCATTGTTAGGGATATCTAAATACGAATTTTATTGTATTTGGTCTTGACCGCTTCGTGATTATGTAAAAAGTGAAAGAAAAAAAATCAAAACTTATACCTATTTATAGTTAAAAACACACACAAAAATTAAATTTAAGTATAATACCTACAAATGTTGAGATATACTGTTGATTTATTTGCGTGTTATCATATTAAAAAAAAGATTTACAATTTTTTTACTTAAATCTTGACACTATTAAAAAATTTTGCTAAAATAAACTTCACACTATTTAACCCCTAGCTATATATATATATATATCGGCCCGGACTTATCCCAATTACTTCTAAACCTACGAAATGAATAGTTTGGACCCATATCGGCTGGACTTTAATCACCATAATGTCTCTATAGGTTTAATTAAGAGTTTTGAAAAATCAAAAGGATATAGAAAATTCGAGAATAAGCAAAGTCTTTCGTTGAAATTAAGCTTTTTAGGAATATAAATAAGAGGTTTTTTGTTGTTAAACAAAAGTCTTTGATTAATACATTTTACTATCACGATGGAGAGAGGTCACAATGCACAACCTCGCGAGAGATTCCCATGACATTTTGTTGGTTGTCGGTCTTGGCCGTGACTGATAGAAGTTCACATCCATGACCCCAAAAAAAGAGAGGCTATTAATTTGAATATTAATTCCATATTAATATACTGAGAAAGAAATGTTCAATCAACGTTTAAAAAGAGTGTAACTGTGGTAACTACGAAGACTAGTTTAAATTTGGATTATAAATTCTGAAATACATAAAAAAAGATTACAAACCAATACTAACAACTAGTGTATGGTGATCTAATGGTTAAAGATTGAGAGACAAAAAAAAAAAGATTGACATATTTTGCCTTTCGGATGTTGGTGTTCTTCGCGGGCATCATGAGAGGGCTATACAATCGTAGCTTTCTTTTGTGAGAGATTTTCGTTTCTTTTGATTTTCGTTCTAATAAGTTTCAGATCTATTAGTTGGTAGGATTCAATTTTATTGGGTTTTGTGACTCTTTGTTTGGGTTTAGATTTTCTTTTTTGGATGATGTTTTTATATGGGATTTCTTTAATCGTAGAAGATTTGTGTTTGAGATACTTAGATTTTATCCAATTTTGGCTATATATTTAGTTTGTTTGTTTTGCAGTTCAAGTTTGTTCGACGGGTGGTTAGAGTGGGTTTCGCCGATTCTAAACTCTTCCGGAACAAAATTATTTAAAACGATTAAAGAAGGAGTTCTATCTTATTCATGTGAATCGTTGTCGTGGTATCGTCAATATACAAAATGTTCGTCTGCTATTGTGGTACGGGTACGTCTTTTATTGACTTTCTAAAGACTCGAGACAAGACTTTCAGTTTGAATTCAAACTCCCATCGAAGTAGAGTACGCTACTTGCCATGAGAGCTTTGAAGAATCAATTTTCACTATTCGTAAGCCATATTGATTTTCAGAACATAAATTTTTGGATTTCCTTTGTACACCTATTGGTGATATTTTACTTGGATCTTTATAATACATATTCATACTATTTTTATAATAATAAAATATTAATTCAGTGTTAAATTTTTTTTGTTAAAGATTCATTTAGTCGAGAAACTAGATTTTGAATCTTTACATTTCGATTTGAGTCATATGCTTGACTATTGTAAATGTGTTAAGTTAAGATTTACGGCTAGCAAAAGAATTAAACTCAGTCTCTCTCTAATTTCAATTCGAAATATATGTTGTAAGAATTTATTTTGTTTGAATACAATTTTACGTTCAATTAAAAAAATGTGTTAAACGGTAAAAGATCTAGATTTTCATAGGCATCGGGGATTAGTTAGACATAATATAGGATTTCCCGATTGATTTTTTTTTTCTTTTTTTACTATGAATGATTACATAGCTAATCTTACAATGTAAATCCCTATATCAAAACAAACTAACAATGAAAACATTTATTCATGTTTCTGATATGATAGATTAGATTACTCTTAGTCTTAGTAAAGGCATGTAGGTTAAATAAGTGTATATTTTGTTACAAAATGTCTAAGATACAACCCCAACAATAATAATAAGTAATTTTAATGAAAATACATTAGTTACTGAATCTAATTATGTATTTCTTTCACAAACTTCATACTTAATTCAAACAAACTTTTTCATAATAGCATAGATTCTAATCTCTCTAGCTAACCACAAAAATTATATCATTTAAACCCTGTTTTATATTTAGACCACACAACTTTTACGGCCAAACCATGTTAAACAACACCATTAGCCCATATTAGGCATTAGCCAAAAAGTTCAATAGTTGTTTTCCACCTTGTTAATTGAAATATCTTATTGATATAGACTTGTTAATGGAATCTAACGGTGTAGATTGAACATGTGTAATGGAGTGGTTAGTAAAATTAATACTCTCGATTTAACTTTTGATTCTTTCTCAAATTAATTGTGTTAAGTTGTTATATTTTCCATTATAGATTCCAATTTTGTCTCCTTGCGGGGGAGGCTGATTCACTATTTCTCTCTTTTTCGTTTCTTGGTTATCTCAATTTCACAGTACACAAAAAAAAGAAGTTATTCGACTGATGTCATAATTAAATCCATTATTTCTCCTATTTTCGCTTTTTAGGGTAACTTGCCCGTGTACTAATTGTTTTTTAAAGAATAAAAATCAATCACTAAAAAGAAAATATATAAAAGCATGTCTACTCATGATTTGTTAAAAGTATTATAGGGCTTTAATTATATTAAAAAAATGGGCTTAAGAATCATTTGAAGAGAGTTTGTATCATTCGAATGATATTTTTGCTACAATTCATATAGGATATCAATACATTTAATATTAAGTTAATGTTAATGATATTTTGGAAAGATCATGAGTAATCATTTAGTTTCTTGTTTAAGAGTAACAAAATATGATTTTGATCAAAGCAAATCAAAATATATATTGTTCAACTATATCGTTACGAAACTTTCCATGCGTTTGATTCGAGGACATAAATTTAAGCATGCTTTGAATCTCTGAAATATTGAAAAGTCTTGTGACTTTCTACCCATAGTTTTCTTTATTTAAAACTACTTGCTGATACGATTTATAGTGGTTTGGTTTTCACAAGAGTAGTTTTTGTTTCAACGTAGCGTTATACACACTTTCGTTGATAACAAAATTATTTATAAAAATTAACAAAAATGCAAAACCAATCGAATGTGAAATATAGAATCAAGTTCCTAACACGAAGTAGGAGTAATTTGAAATGAAACGTTTTATAAATTTGCTAATGTCCACCATATACACCAAAGCATTGGATCTCGGTTATAACCATTGGGTCATAATTTAATTCTTAAAAACCCAATTATCGAATAGCCATAATACAAATTCCTTCTCATTAATAACATCAATATTCGATTTCTCATTTTGAATCGATCTCTCTCCCTCTTCGTATAAAGTACCATTTAATTTTGTGAATAACCAACTTCATCTTTCCTTAAACCCTAAACCTTCACTGATATATGAAACATGGTGTGGTTTTAGTATAGGAAATCACGAGTTTTGATGGTAATTCAAAAAGATAAAAATGAAACATGTAGACATTCGCATATTTTAGTTACATATTTTGCGTCTTTATGTAGGAAAAAGGTGTCACTGTTATCGATATCCATTCAAAAACCAAGAAGCGTGCAGTAATCGTAAGAGAAGTTGTTATCATAATCACACTTGTGGGAAAACCAAACATAGTTAGAGAAAACTGGATTAAACCGGGTGCAGTTATCATCAATATGGGGATTAATCTTATTAAGGTGAGTAAAGTACACAATTATATTGGTTTAAGATCAACATTCAATATGTGACATTTCGTATACCATGAATTGTAGGATCAAAATGCGCCTGGCGGCTATCGATTGGTTGGAGATGTTTGCTACGAGGAAGCTTCCAAAGTTGCATAAGCCATTATGCCTTTTCCTGATGGTGTTGAAGTAGTCAATACAGACATGGTTCTACGCAACATTTTAATAGCAACTAAGAAAAAATTAGTGTAATCTGTTTTGGATGGTTTAATACCTTAATACAATTTCGATTTAGAATTTAGTCAAATATAACACTGATTTTCAAAAAAGAATAATTAACTCGATTTTTTATCAATTGGTTTGGATTTCATTAAATTTAGCTTGATAACCAATTTTCACTTGTGGTTTTTCTTAGTCGGTTCTTGTAAAGCTAACTTTCGCGGAGATGCAAAATTCTAGATATCTATCTCTTTTTATTGAAGATTAGGTGGATATGAGTTTAAATTCACGATCATAGTTTTTTGGTCGTGTGCGTTCGTCATACTTGGATCTATTTTTACCTTCTATGATAACAATGGTTGTAAATGTACTTTGAGGTATCATCACCACAACGTACTTGGATTGGTTTCTTCCAAGTTGCATAGTTCTTCTTGTAGTTTAATTTCTCCTTTCTTCTTTGTTTACTAACTTCTTGAATGCGTTAGTAGATTTATTGCATTGTTCATTGTGGTTTATCATACGACACCACCATAGTCCACAATTGTTTCATTCATGGGTGGTCTGGTTCTAATAATTGATCTCACTCAGTGTCGATTACCAGGTGTAACTGCTTTGTTTCTGAATGGTATAATTCTTTTTCGACGACGTTGCTACAAGCAAGATATCGGTAGATTTTCCGAAATAGTTGTATACAATCAATATTGGGCATAGTAATAGATGATTGAATATTGTTGATATATATATATATCATTGTATCAAATTAGAATGTTAGGATGATACAATTATCTTTGTAAATTTCCGACGTGCAAAACAAAAAATTATACACTTTAATTGTTAAAAGAACACCGCAAAATACAAAATTCAGTGACTTGGGAAAACGGTCATTTTAATACCGAACTATCCGTTTTACTCCAAAATAAGTATAAACTTTATAATGAGCCAAAAAAATACCAAACTTTGGTTGACTCGGCCAAATTAGGTATAAAATTTGTCAACTTTAACTGCCGTAAAAAAAAGTTAACCACCGTTTACTTCATTCGTTAAGTCTCAAAACGACGTCGTTTTAAAATTAGAGAAAAAATCTCATAAGGTCATTTTAATACCAAACTCTCCATTTTGAGCCAAAATAAGTACCAACTTTCTAATGAGTAAAAAAAATACCAAACTTCGGTTGACTTGGCCAAATTAGATATAAAATTAGTCAACTTTAGACCAGAGCCCACGTCCGAAGACATGGAGAGCCGAGATCCTCATAGGCCTCATCGGCTTCGCACTTAGAGCATGCAACGACATCAAGGCACCAGACAAAAGAATATTGATCTCCAAATACTCTAGCTAAGTAACATCATCCCTCCGTTTGGGGTCATTAGTTTTATTTTACTTTAACGCTAAGTACTCATGGGTTGTTAGACGTAATCCCGAGGTGTTGGCAACTTTAGGCGCGCCTGGCAGTTGCATTTTCTATTTTATTTTCCAAAAAAGGAAAGGAAAGGGATAGTAGTTGCTAAGGTTATCACTCCTATGCAGCTGGTCGCCCTTCCAGATCTCCGGATTCAGGTTACGGTTTCCAGAGATCTCGTGCCTTAACATGTTATCTGAACTCAGGTTATGGCCTTCGACGATCTCGGCTTTCCATGTCTTCGAACCTGGGTTTTGGTTTAAAATTGACTAATTTTATACTTAATTTGGCCGAGTCAACCATAGTTTGATATTTTTTTGACTCATTTGAAAGTTGCTACTTCTTTTGGCTCAAAATGGAGAGTTTGGTATTAAAATGATTTTATGAGATTTTTTTCTCTAATTTCAAAACGATGCCGTTTTGAAACTTAACGGATGAAGTAAACGATGGTTAACTTTTTTTTAATGGCGGTTAAAGTTGACTAATTTTATACCTAATTTGGCCAAGTCAACCAAAATTTGGTATTTTTTGGCTAATTAGAAAGTTGGTACGTATTTTGGCGTAAAACGGATAGTTCGGTATTAAAATGACCGTTTTCCCCTAAAACATTGGGCTTTCTCTTCACTATTGAACCCAAATATCATAAAGCTGGAATCGTCTGTGATCTGCTCCACACTAACTCAAAAACATTTCTACTAATCCAACGGCTTAGATTAAATCTCCACCAACAACACTACACGTGATCGTTTCTCGTAAGTCGTATGGATAATAATCTTAGTGATGAGAAAAATATAAGAAACAATAAAAATTAAAATTAAACGAAAAATAAAAAAATCGAAGAAGCAAAGAAGACGATTCTACTTCATCTTCTACCTCTCGATCTCCCAGGTACGATTTTAGGGTTTCGTATTTGATTCCTCAGTGATTTCGTTTTCTCGATCTCACGATTCGATTCGAGAATCGTTTTAGCTAGAAATTTTGATTCTAGTATCGTTTTTGCTTGATCTGTTGATTCTCGAATCGATTGAATCTGATTCCTCTGTTTTCAGTCATGGATTTGATCGATCCTTTGGTGTATTGTGTTATACGAACTTGGAATTAAGCTTTTGTGAATCATCTCGATCCGATTTTTGTAGTTTTGATCGATTCTTTGGTGTATTGTGTTATACGAACTTGGAATTAAGCTTTTGTGAATCATTTCGATCCGATTTTTGTAGTTTTGATCGATCCTTTGGTGTATTGTGTTATATGAACTTGGAATTGAGTTTTGTGTTAAGCAGATTTGATCTGAGAAATGGAGTTAAAGAGTATTAAGGATGCGTTTGATCGAGTTGCAAACAAGCAGAAACTATCATACACAAAAACAAATGAGATTGTTCAAATGTTATCTCAAGAAATCGAGAAAGCGTTGCGTATACTATCGAATTCGTCACCGGATAGTACGCTACTCGATCATCGATCTGTTCTTGCTGATGTGAAGAAGAAAATGTTTACAGAGATAGCTCAACTTGAAGGTGTTGAGAAAGAATTGAACGTGGCTTTGACGAAATACCCGAAAGTTCTTGAGAAACAACTGAATCCGGATATATCAAAGGCGTATAGACACGGTGTTGATTTCGATACTCATATCGTTAACCAGATAATCGCTAATTTTTTCTACCGTGAAGGGATGTTTGACATTGGTGATTGTTTCATCGCTGAGACTGGCGAAGAAGAGTGTTCGACGAAACGAGCTTTCATGGAAATGTATCGGATATTAGAAGCTATGAAGAGTCGGAATCTTGAACCAGCGCTTAAGTGGGCAGTTTCGAACTCTGATAAACTAAAGCAAGCGAGGTCTGATCTTGAACTGAATCTTCATAGCTTACATTTCTTGGAGATAGCTCAAGGTCAAAACCCCGAAGAAGCTATTAACTACGCGAGAAAACATATTGCTATATTTGCAGATAGTAGTCTTCCTGAAATCCAGAAGCTCGTGTGTTCTCTCCTATGGAACAACAACCTCCAGAAATCACCGTACTCGGAGTTTCTCTCCCCTGCTCTATGGAACAATGCGGTTAAAGAGCTAACACGACAGTACTGCAACCTACTCAGTGAATCATCTGAAAGCCCGTTGAGTTTAACGGTAACAGCAGGTACACAAACGTTACCTGTACTATTGAAATACATGAACGTGATGACGAGCAAGAAGCTCGATTGGCAGAATATGGAACAACTTCCTGTCGCTGTGGAATTATCCGAGGAGTTTCAGTTCCATTCGGTGTTTGTTTGTCCCGTCTCTAAAGAACAATCAAGTGATGAGAATCCTCCAATGATGATGTCTTGTGGACATGTCCTTTGCAAGCAGACTATCAACAAAATGTCGAAGAACGGCTCTAAATCGTCTTTCAAATGTCCTTATTGCCCGACCGACGTAGACATTTCGAGGTGTAGGCAGTTACACTTTTGAAAAACCGAAGTTCGGTCAATAACCGGAAAATCGGAACTAAGTTCTGACCGGTGAAATCTTGTGTCAAAAATGTAAAACTTTGTTCTGTTTTCATGAACTTTTCTTTACAATGTACAAAATTTATCTGGGAAGTGTTTTAGACTATTGAACCCTCTCATAAGAATTGTGTTGCTGTTTGTTTTTCTTCAACTTTCTGAATATAGAAATTCTTTACATGTATGTTACTTTAGATTTTTCGTAGCTTTATTTATATAACTTATTTGATTTGAATCAATCATATGCTACAATCTCATTAAACCGAAAAGTAGAAGAAGATCAAGTTGAATTTAGTATTAAGGAACTTTTAGGAAGAGAGTAGTTCAAGTTCAATGTATATACCATTTTCATTACTGGATTTGAGTGGAGCACACCTATCTATATCCAAATTAAACGTACCAAAAACAAAATGGAGCACTTAGCAAAATTTTCCACTTCACTTTGACCGATTTGACTAGTGTTAATGGGGAACATAATTGTGAAATTATAATGGGGAACATAATAGAGGCAAGAAAGTGGGAATAAAAAGAGAAAAAGATTACACTATCCATCATGAGATTTATTCAATGTACAAAGTACATGAGACAAAAGTAGTGACGAATTTCGCCGTTACACAAACAACAAAAAGAATTAATACAATTATCCATATTTTACCATTATATCTCTTTATATCACATCAATTAAAAAGGTTACATTGAAATAGTTTTATTACTTTCACGAAATGACAATCGACCAACCATTGTGAATATCGTATACATTTTGAAACTGTAATATAAAAAAACAAATTTCCATAATATTTTCATATTCATATACCATTCTATTTCTTTGTATCACGCACCCATTACAAAACTTCTTAATAAAAAAAACAACAAAACAAACACAAAAATAAAAATAAAAAGAAAATTAAAATCTAGCATTTTCGAAACCATGAAGATCACTTACTCTATTCATATGCTTCCTCATAATCGCCACTTTAGCCAATCTCTCAGCCGCTCTCCAAGCTGAAGTCGGCGTAAGCGGCTCACTCTTCTGAGCCACTAACTCTAAACTCTTCACCGCCACGTGTCTACCTCTCAAACGATTCAAATCTGCCAACTCAGCATCCAAGCCACGTAAGCACGCATCACCGTATTGCAACAACAAAGCTCGAGCTGACGTCAGCATTCGCTCAGCTCCAGAGTAATCACCGGCTTCCACTAGCCGCCTAGACTCCGCCACGGTTCGTGTGCTGACGTGGACGTTTCTCAGCCTTCCGATGCTAGTGTTAGATGATCTAACGGCTATAGGACGTGGTATCAAAAGCGCTCGATCTTCAAAATCTCTTATATCCTGAGTCGTTGGATCCACGTGGCGAGATCGAACGGTCAAGATCCTACGCGATTTAACAGAAACAGGTGATTTAAATTCCACCAACACTTCTCTTTCTTCATCACCATACATATCACCTAACCGAATCAAACCAGTCCCAAGCCAAACCGGTTTACCAAATAACGAATAAACCGAACTAATCTCACCTTGACCCGAACCAGAAACTAACCCAAGCTCTAACGTAAGATCCGAAACAGATAAACTCAACAAACTCTTAACGCGTTTCGCAAACGCCTCTTCACGGTTAAACCAAACCGTATGCGTTGGAATCTCAAACTCAGCCCATTGGGCCTTATCATGGGCCTTATCCGTTAAAACGAAGATAGTAGTAAATAAATTTTTTTGACGGCGATCTTCGATAACTTTAACAGCTTTTTTAACCGCGTCGTTAACAGTAATTCCTTCGCCGTCGTTCACGGCGACGATCTCATCAACAATCCGACGAGCTAATCTCCGTCCATTCGCCGTCATTCTCCGCAACGGAGTTAATCGTTTCGAGCTCGAAGAAAACGTAACAATCGATAAACGATCTGAATCTCGTAACAACGAAATCAAAATCTTCATCGATTTTTTCACCGATTCGATTTTACCTCCGGTAACATCTAACACAGTGACTAAATCCACTGGAGATCTAATCTCCGTCGTTAACGGCGGCGATTTTACCTTCACCACCACCGTGTACGTCACAAAACCTCTCGTAACCGCCACAATCGCAGATTCAGAAGATAGCTTAACCTCCACGTGTCCGTTAACAGATTCCGTTAAATTTAACGGTGACGGAAAACCTTTAAAATCGCCGTTAACAGAATCCGTTAAATTTAACGGTGACGGAAAACCTTTAAAATCGTTACCGTTATCTTCTTCTTCTTCTTCGTTTGATTCTAGTATAGTGTTGAATCGTGAAGGTGAGAAAATGGGAGATGTGATTAAAGACTCGTCGTCGTTGTAAACTCTTAAAGCTTTGTTCTTTTTTGATTCTTGGATCTTTGGAGATGCAAGAAGAGATGTTTCTCTCCATGAAGAACCACAAACAGGACAATTACAGAGAATATTCCGATCACCGGAGTAAAGATTCCGATCACCGGAGATTGAAGAAATACACTGGAAATGAAAAGTGTGTGAACATTCCGCTGTGAAAATCGTTGTTCCTTTTCCAGGTTTTGTGCTTTGTAAACAAATCCCACACTTGTTGTTGTTGCTACTCTATAAATATGTAAACTTTTAGTATTAGACACATAAAAATGCAAACTTTAAGTATTTAAAAGTAAAAGATTCTTACTTTGGTGAAACAGAGTTTTGATTTGAGAAGAGAGAAGTTTGGTGAAGAAGGTGTTGAAGGATAAGAGAGAGGGCTTTTGTTGCTGGAAGTTTTACAATGAAGGTTTGGACTAGTTGGAAGAGACGATGGTGACATGGTCTTAGTAGCCCAATTTACTGAGTCGGGTCGAGTTTCGGATCTTGGAGTAGATGGGTTAGAGAAAAACCCGAATCTTGAAGTTGGTTTTTGTAAATCATCATCGTTATCGAGTTTCTTCTTTTTGTGTAATGAAGACCAAAACGTTTTTTTGAAACTGTTCATCATCTTTAGAGACTTGAACTTTCGTTTTAGTGAGTGAGAATATGTGTTTGAGGGGAAATGAGAATATGTTTTTGAGGTTTTAAACGATGAAGACCGTAGAGAGATTGTGGAAGAGATAAAGAAGAAGAACAGGAGAAAATGGTGGGGTTTTGATGTGAAATATTTTTTTTAAAAGTGGGTTCCTTTTAAGAATAGTGAAGAAGATTGATTATTGGGATTATCAAGATTTTTTTTATAAAAAAAAAAAAAGAATGATAAAAATCTAAAAAAGCTGTAAATTGTGTGTTTAGAAGTTACTGCTTGGCATTGGTGTTTTTTTTTTTGCTAGAGTAAGTAAAAAGAATCACCCTATAAGTCTACCAGTGTAATTTACGAATCATTGGTGTAGTTTTACTGTTGTCACATAAATATGGTCCCTAAGTGTTCTAGTTGATTAACCATTATAGCCGATTTTACTATTTAAACGGTTGTTTAATCGTTTACTAGCAGGGAGCCTCAACTATTTTGACAATTTCGTATATGAAAATCGTTTTTTTCATTATTTAGCCTATTTTACGGTTAAATCAATGAAAATCGTTAAAGAAAATATGTTAATCGGAACCCAAATCGTTATATTTTACTATCATAATAAAAAAATAAAAAAGAGAGAGAATTATTATACTTTTTACTTTAGTAGAAACTAAATGTGATCAGTAAAAGATAATGAAATGTGATCACAGCTACTGACTAAAATATGATAAATGTAATTTTACCTTATTTGATATATACAGCTAGTGAGTAAATATGGTTGGAATTGAATGTAATCAGTAAAAGATAATGAAGCATAATAAATGAATAAATGTGAATGGAAAAGATTGCTGTTTTATACAGAGAGAAGCCTAAACCGTAGCAGTCTATTACTTAAATTCTGTTGTAATGAGTCGGTCCATTTTTATCTTTATGTGTTCACTTTTATCACTTTTTTGTTTCCATATCTTCTTACACATGGTTTATAACAGCTTTTGAACGTACATGGGCATGCACTGATTCACACATATATGTATTTGGATGCTTCACGTGTTTAATTGTCTAGTGTGTAAAAGTTGAATTTAATGGTTTTGTCTAGCTAAAAATAAGTTTGATGTATGTATATATTTTACATATAACTTATATTATCTTCTCGATTTGAATAATATTCTGAAAAATATGAAGATTAAGGTATCTAGCAATTTTAGGACATAACAAAAAGATACTGTTTGGTAACAAAATTTATCTTAGTATTTTATAATTATTGTAAGTGTATAATTTAATTATCGCACATTCCCTATGTTTCAGAAGATTTTTGGTTGTTTCTTTCTGCTCCATGTGCCGCACCGAAAACATATACCAAACTATGTTATTAGAAGTGACCATTTACGTATGTAAAAATGCCACATATATAAAATGTCTAAACATAACCAAAGAAAATATCTTTAGATAATGAAATTTATATGGTTTCTTTTGTTAGTTTGTTGTCATTGTTTATTTAAAGTATACACTAAAAAGTTTGGTATCAAACTATAAACATAAAAAGACAATGAACCAGCAGAACCACCGTCCAAAAACTTCAATTAGAATCAGTGGAAACATATTGTAATTAAATTCACAACGACATATATATAGTTATTTGTCACAGCTCCAAGTTCCAACAAACCTATTACATTGATTTTAAACCTATATATGGACTAATCTCTTTGGACAGTAAAGGATAAACAAAATTTATGGGATAATTGACCAGATTAACTATGATAATTAGTTTATACCATATAATTATAATTTTTAGCAAATTAGTTGTACTTAACAAATCTTAAGGCGTCTAGACGAGCCGCACTATAGTGGTCAAAGTGGACATGTAAAATAAATTAACGTTTTCTGAATAAATTTGATTATCTCTTAACATTTTTTGTATCATATAAAACCAAAATAGTTGGTCATTCTCGAGAAGTGTACTCATTCGTCGTTTTATGGCGATTATTTTGTTATAGAATTGTATATATTAAATTTTAATAACTAGGTCACTTATTTGTTATGTTGGTCGAGAATTGAGATCAAACTCTTATTTTTGGCTAGTTTGGATTATCTTCACTACCTATTAATTTTAATAGGTAGACGATTCTAAGTTTTGATTTGTAAATTTGATTTCAAACAAAATCCATTTTTACGTGGTTAAGTTTAGATGATACGTGTATTGTATATAATCATATCTCTTGGTCGGGCAAGCTAGGTTATAGCTAAAATTTTGATACTGTTAGTATTAACAGTTGTATAATATATTAAGAAGTTCAAAATTAGTGGAGGTAAAGCCCTGTGGCACGTGACATGCATGAGAAGGTGCAAGATACGAAATATGGGTTAGCGGAGACGATTCCTTCGATCGACGAAATCTTATACCTGGACCAGTTTCTTTCATCGAGCACTACTATTACTACTTTATCGTTAACTAAATTTTTTATTACTCGATATTCGAAATCAAAAAGAAATGTCTCTATAGAGAATATGTAACGAAGTGTTCATATTGTAGAAAGAACAAGTAGAGAAAATATGATTTCTTCAATTGTGTCATAATAATCATCTTAAGTTGTATTAAGAGATGAAATTAGATTTGTCAATGTATTTAATGATATTTTGTGAGCCATTATGTAGAAAACATGATTTAGTCGCGTGAGGTTATTAAAATTAGATAATGTTCATCGTAATGCATTTAATTAATGGATTTGACCAAACTAATCATGGAGCTTTTGAATATTTTTCAAAAGAGACTTACATTTCGTGAATCTTACTACTAGCTTAGGATCAAGCAAGATCTACTACTTTATGCATATATTAATTGTATAATTAACATACATATCATATCCCAATACGTGATTTATTTATTAATGTAGGGTTAGCCGTAATTAAACACTACACATGTAACGCAAGCAAAGAGGTCACGCGGGGGACATGTTCGCCCTAATTCACTTGGACAAATTATATTTTTATAATGTTATTTTTTTCTAATTAATAGTATCATCGTCAATATGTATTTTTTTTATATGTTAAGAATAATATCCTGTAAATATTAAATTTTAAAATTAAAATTAATCTCATAACATATAGCTATTAAATAAACTCCGTAGTAACAAAGCACATCCTAATCAATCTTATACCTCGAGAAAAATTACAAATCGCTCTAGACTAAACCAACTTAATCTAATTGCAAGTTGAATCATATTTTTATATTTAACCAAAACTTAATTCTTTTTATGCTTTATATAAACTCTGACGATTAATGATTAAGTCCAAGATTTGGTGAACATCATGACCACTATATGTTGACCCTAAATATATGAAATTCTTAATAGAAGAAAGTATACATAAGTTATACGACTTAACGGTATAATATTATTTTATGTCGGTATGATGAAGTTAAGAGAATGATTTGTTATGAGTATTGATCAATAGAGGGAGGCTCTTTTGTATGGATATAATAAAATACAGATTTACTAAAAAAATAGCTTAAGTAATGTTAAGAAAAAGGTTTCGGGAGAATAACATATGCTGGTTTGGACCGATCCTGTTTAATCCAACTTGACAAAAATATACATTAATGTTTAATGGTGTGGTCCGTTGTCTATTATTTTATTATCACCACTAACCAATATTATTTTTCATTTGTTTTTTTTTGTTAAAGATTATTTTTCATTTGTTGTTGTTGTTGTTGGTATAGTAGTGAAAAGATACATAAGGATGTGCGCACCATTTCCATTTTCTACGGGGAAATCCTTATAATCGAACTCTTTTACTATACAACTCGACATTCTATTATAATTGACTTAAAAATATAATTAGTTAGGTGAATTATAAACGATATTTTGAAGGAGTGTTTATGCAACCAAATTAATTTATCTATTAAACAAAAATTAAGAAAAAGTGTAAGAAGAGTTCTTTAAACTGAAAAAAATCCAAGTCCCAAATTATTGAGCAAGAAAAAAACAACTTATCGATCAAAACAAAATGCGAGTCTTCTTCTTCTTTCAAGTTTCAACGTACTAATAATTCAATCAGCACTTTACTATATAAAAGACAAAAGGAGATTTAATATTTTTTATAATCACTTTTTATTTTTGGCCTCATATTTTATTTTGGCATCTTCATACCTCACTTGATAATTATACCGCGTTGGCCTACTTTAACTAGTGTATACATGTAATACTTATAATATGCGATGTTGGATTTGAAGATTAAACCATAAATATGAATTTTCTATTTAGTTTAAGCCTTTAAGGCATATGAATTTTACGACAGATTCATTGGAAAAATTGTACTCCAATTAGGCTTCTTGTTTTTGGACATTTAGTTAGTACCATTATATTTTGTTCCCATATTTGTTCTTATATGGATTCTTTTTCGGCGACAAACTTATGACCCGTACCTAATAACACAAATTTATAACTGAGAGTACCGAGTTATAAAATCACGTTTTGTCTATTTACTATACAAAGCTACATATTAGCTCAACTATCTACTTGTTAACCGTAATCCAACTTTCATATTCTATGAATTTGGTACTATATTTCTATTCTAAGCCCTCTTCAAGTTCATGTGTATATTTATATATCATGTACTCTTAAATCTTAATAAGTATCGTTACACAAACTTTATTTATATCAGTACTGTGATTTTGTATCCATTACAATGTTACAATGTCATAAACACATAACATCACAATTCACAACATCTCTCATTAGTTTGATTACATTTCTTAGTCAAATATTTCACATTGCATCAATATTTTATATAAACTATAATATCTCACTTCTTTATTTGAAACTATAATCAAGCTGCAACGGCGTCGTTTAAACCTTCCTCTGCTTTTGCTATGACTAATGAAGCATTTTCATTAGCATTATTCTTCATCATATTACCACATCCTGTACCACAATTACCACAACCAGTGGAACCACCGGTGCATGACCCGCCACCGCATTTGCTACTCTTCGTCATCCCGCCACATCCTCCACCTCCACCGCATCCACCACAACCACCACCTCCACATGTACTACAACCGCCACAACCACCATAACGTCCACCTTCTTCTTCAACAATGTTCCCACATTTTACACCGCATTCGCCACTAGCGTTTAGCTCATTGGAGAAGCACCTAGCACCGCCACCTATCTTCTCAGCCACCAGCACAACCGGAGTAGTTGTCTCAACATTCATCATAACTTCTTCTTCTAGCTTCACTGGAGTGACAACTTCATTCTCCTTGCTGATTTCCTCTCTTATCCCATTAGCTTTCACCGCGTCTTTTGCGGCTAAACTAAAGCCTTCTTTCTTAAGAATATCATTGAGTATGAATGCAGATACAACTCCAGGCAAAACCAGCCATTCCTCATTTGCCTACATATCAAAACAAACCATAAACTCAAGAAAAGCAAAAATGATGGATTTTAAGTTCCAAATATATCAAACTTTACCTCAAAAGAACCGAATTTCAAATCGAGCAACCCGACTGCTTTGCCATAAGGATGTTGCTTTGAGAACTCAATAGCAGTCATGAAATCTTGCTCACTTCTTAGCTTTGCGCAATGTTTTGGCTCATACTCCAGCTTTCTTCCTGAGTAAACTTTCACCATTCGAGTACCCGAAAGCTCAAATATAGGACCATCTGTATCGGTTATCGGCTTAAGTGACCATTTTGAGTCAAGTAAAGACCAAAAACTCCCATCATACTCAGCCAAAACATAAGTCTCACCACACTCTTTCACACCAATCACTTGTCTTCTATCATCTTTAGGTGTTGCATCATTAGAGTTCCTCATTTGTAGACTAATCAACTCTGTTCCCGTTTCATCAACAACGCGCGTAAAACCCTTAGCAATACGTGACTTCAAAGGAAAGAAACAAGAACTTTTCAATGAAGGTCTTGCTTGAACCAAATGTAGAACTGTTGGACTCCGAGTTGGCGGGGTAAACGAAACCGCGACTCGGATAGAGATAGGGTTCAGATCATCTCCCTTTCCTTTTTTAGTTGGTGTGACCTCCAACCATTTCTCAACAGAGAGTTTAGTTACCGGAAATAGAAACTCTGAAAGCGATAAAGAAGCGGAACCTAAGGCTTTAGACTTAGATGACATTAGTTGGAAACTAATCTCTCCTCTAGGCTCACACTGGAACAAAGCAACTTGCTTTTCCCCGCAAGACTCGGATAAAATCGTAAGCTTACGCTCCGCGTTAAACAAAGAATCAGGTTGTGTTTTGCTAAACACAACAAAAACCTTTCCTTTATGAGCATCTGGTAAGTTCTTGATCCCAACAACCTCCAAGATAACCTCAATGACTTTCACCTCTGGAAACTCGATTACATTTTGAGACTCCTCGTCTTTCGCAGTTGATTTCTTTCCCGACACTACATAAGGAGAAGTTGTGATCGGTTTCGGTGTATTACCTCGGTTCATTGCACCGGCTTTCCAATACCTTCGACCAAATGTTTCTTCCCATTGAGCAGTAGTTCCAGAGAAACCAGTATCAAGTTTCTTACCTTTACTTCGATCAGAATCTGTATCATCATGCTCCAAGACCTTACCAATCATCTTCGTCAAATCTTTAGCGTAAGATAAAGCGTGAAGCTGATGCGTATGCCAGAGAAGATCTATATCGTAAGTCGGTACACAGAAAAGCTTAACGGCTCTTTCTCGGTTTCTCTTGATCAAGTAAAGAAACGCTTTGTATCTAGCCACAGCTTCTTGTAGAAACACATCATTCTCTACATGAGTTCTTGAAACCTAAAACAAAGAACTATTAGAAACCTTGCAAATAAAGTTGATTCTGAAGAGAAACCGCGGTTTTCACATTTATTGTAAAAACCATTGATTTGAATACAATTTTACATTCAATTCAAAAGAATAGAAACCGCGGTTTTTTACCTGGTAATAAAACGGACTTTGTCTTTTCACAGCTGAAACAAGATCATAAGTGGTACATTTCTCAAGAACAGAGATATCATCCTTTGGCTCTGAGATTGCTTTATCAAAATCAAGATCATAAGACTCCATAGGATACAACTTTTTCCATAGATTTTCAGTTTGTAATTTGGAGTATCCGTTTACAGACGAAACAACGCAAGAATTGTCCAAGACTCTACCATAAAACTCTTCACAATCAGTCTTGTACCTCACCTGAATATGATTTAACAAAAAATTTGAGTTCTTATATATATATCTAAACAAAAGAATTTAACAAGATTTGAAAATATCGATTTTCGATTTTACCGGATTAAGCCTATGGCAATGCCAAATCCATTCACAATCAAGAGGAGGGACTAATGGTCCTTCGCATATCGAAGAAGACGACGACTCGGTGTATTTAGCAAGTAAAGGAAGCCAATACGCATTGTATCTGAAATAACAACAAAAGTTTCACAAAATTTGAGAGTTATGAAACAAGAACCACATATATAGATTTGGTTGTTTTGTTATTACCTATAGATGGCTCTTTCGAGGACCGGACCATCGTAAAGAGACCGGTTTCGATCAATAGCCCCGAGGAACTGAAGTTGTTTCTTGGCTGCATCAAAGAGATCAACGGTTATCTCTAACTTTTGTGCTTCGAGCCATTGCAATTCTTGATCCATTACTGCAAAATTACGAGAGAAACACAAAGTTTTTGACCTTTTATTTATATTGCAAGAACACGTATTTGAAAAAGTATGAGAATATAGAGAGAATCAAACTATACTTCTTGGAAATTTCCTTTGATCAAGAAGTTTGACTTGAGTTTTTGAGAGAAAACGACTTCAAAGGTCGTTATTTATAACGGTTTGTTCTTTTGGAAATTACGATATTACCCCTACGAGAAGGAAAAAATTTCCTAATCAAATTAGCTATAAGATTTCTTTTGTAATTTTATTTTTTGATTTGTCAACATTTGAATATTTGTTTGTACAAGACTACAAGTTATTGACTCGGGCATTAATAATAATTCATTCTACATAGAACTTTTTGGTTTAAATTTACTTTTACCAATTCAATAAAATTATATTATTGGTATCAAATTAAGAAAAAAATTCAAAAGGTGGAAATTACGTGAGAAGATCATATAATCAGCCTTGTAGGAACATAAAGCATGTCCATAATTTACTGACACTCACATTTTGTCTCTTCATCACCAAAGTTTAAGTTCCACAAGTAATTGAATTTAATTTCCTTAGAAAACGACAATGACTAAAACATGACCAAGTCTAATTCTTTAAAACTTCTTTGCATTGTATCTAAAATGTAACATAAAAATTGAGCTATAGGAAATTGCATATCATAGAGACATAATCTCTCAATCATAACATAACTTAGAAAAAAAGACAAGAGGACAAAACCTTAACCGGTCATATAACCTTAACCATAAATTTCATGCAAAAAAACCAATCAAAAACTACATCAGAAACTTATCTCAATAGGTTTCAAAAGATATCAATGAAAGTACCTCTCAATAAAGGTTTTAAATACACAAAACTGATCAAATTTGTGAAGAAGATGATGATAAGCATGTAAACTTATTTGGAGAAAACCCGAAAACAGGTTAGTAACCTCACTTCTTTGAACCGCTCGCTTCTTCGAATTCAGCTTCAGGTGTCTGCTCAGCAGTTCCACTTGAGCCATCACCAGAGCTATCAGAAGAACCAGATCCCTTAGACATGTGTTCACCGATCTTCGACACTGCCTTGTTAGCGGCTTCAAGCTTAGCCTTGATGTCCTCAGTAGATTCACCAGCCATAGCAGTCCTGAGATCAGACACGGCGGTTTCAATCTCAGAGGCAATCTCAGCAGGAATCTTCTCTCTGTATTCACTCAAGCTCTTCTCAACACTGTAAATGGTAGTATCGGCGCTATTCCTAATGTCGATAAGGTTCTTCTTCTCTTGATCCTTGTGTGAGTTAAGCTCAGCTTCTTTCACCATTCTGTTAATCTCTTCGTCTGATAGACCACCTGCAGCTCTGATTGTGATCTGTTGCTCTTTCATTGTCGCTTTGTCTTTGGCTGAGACTGTTACGATACCGTTTGCGTCAATATCGAATGTGACTTCGATCTGTGGCATTCCTCTAGGTGCAGGTGGGATCCCGACAAGATCAAATTCTCCGAGCGATTTGTTGTCGCAAGCCATTTCACGCTCTCCCTGAAGAACTTTGATTCCCACTTGCATTTGGTTGTCTGCAGCTGTGGAGAACACCTAAGAAGCAAATACATAATTAGAAAACGTAAGAAGCAAATCACAATTAGCAATAAGATATACAAAATCTGAAATCATTACCTGAGACTTCTTAGTGGGAATGGTGGTGTTACGTTGGATCAATTTGGTAAAGATACCTCCAAGCGTTTCGATACCGAGTGAAAGAGGAGTCACATCCAAAAGAAGCAATTCCTTGACATCACCACGAAGGATACCACCTTGAATAGCAGCTCCCATGGCAACAGCTTCGTCAGGGTTCACACCTTTACAAGGACTCTTTCCAAAGATCTCAGCCACTACTTCTTGCACTTTAGGAACACGGGTCATTCCACCGACAAGAAGAACCTCGTCGATTTCCTTAGCAGAGATACCAGCGTCCTTCAAACAGTTTTGGCACGGGCATTTTGTCCTCTCGATTAACTTGCTGACCAAAGATTCAAACTTAGACCTGGTCAAGGTTATGTTCAAGTGCTTCGCTCCAGACGCATCTGCAGTAATGAAAGGCAAGTTGATTTCCGTCTGAGATGTCGAAGAAAGCTCAATCTTCGCCTTCTCTGCAGCTTCTCTCAGCCTCTGAAGAGCAAGCTTGTCCTTAGTCAGATCAATATTATCGGTTCTCTTAAACTCGTTAACCAAATACTCCAACAAAGTGTTGTCAAAGTCTTCTCCTCCCAAAAAGGTATCTCCATTCGTCGCTTTAACCTGATAAAGAGAAAAAACGTCATATAACTAAACACACAACAAACTAGCAAATCAAGGAAAAAAAAGCTTAGCAGAAGACAAAACAAGCATTACCTCAAAAACACCACTTGAGATTTCCAAGATAGAAACATCGAATGTACCACCACCAAGATCGAACACAGCGATAACACCTTCCTTATTGTTCATACCATAAGACAACGCAGCAGCTGTTGGTTCATTGATGATCCTCTGAACATCAAGACCAGCGATTTTACCAGCATCCTTTGTAGCTTGTCTCTGAGCATCATTGAAATAAGCAGGAACAGTAACAACAGCTTTAGCAACAGATTTCCCTAAATACGCTTCAGCAGTTTCCTTCATTTTAGTGAGGATATTAGCTGAGATTTGACTAGGAGAAAACTTCTGTCCGTTTACTTCAACCCAAGCATCACCATTTGGCGCCTTGACAATCTTATACGGAACCATTTTCTTCCCTTCTTGTATCTTAGGATCATCATACTGACCTCCAATCCAACGTTTCGCACTGAAAACCGTGTTTGTCGGATTAGTCACCGACTGACGCTTAGCCGGTGTTCCAACTAGAGTCTCACCCTTCTGGTTAATAGCAAACACTGACGGTGTAGTCCTAGTTCCTTCCGAGTTCTCAATAACTTTAGCCGTCTACAAAAACAACACAATCAAAGACAATACCATTATAATCGATAAACCGATATCAAAATCAAAATACTAAAACTTTATATACCTTTCCTTCCATCACAGCTACACAAGAATTAGTAGTTCCTAAATCAATACCAATCACATCGTTTCCAATAGGCCTTGAACTGCATTCACACAACATTTCCAAAACATAATAAACACAATGAGTAATAATAACACTTCCAAGGATCATGTACTATACAATAAACTCAGAATCAACCCTAAACTAAATTCATAACAAGGTTTCTAATGAACACAAGCTCTCTGTTTTTAGTATTATACAAATAAACTCAAGAGACTGAAATTACCAGAAAGGTCTCGCCAAGTTACTCAATTTACCAATCAAAGACGTCCTTCCATTTGCAGAAATCTGCAGATTCAATAAAATGGTTACTAAGTCAACAAAGAACAAATATAGATCGATTCTAATACAAAAACCCTAATCCAATTCGATCTCAGATCCCAACATTTCCACATCAAAAACCCAAAATTGAGATAAAGGGTTAAAAGAGCATACGGATTTATAAGCAGAGAAGGAAGCAGTTTGGAGTTCACGGCGGCGAAGAGATCGGAGAACAGCGACGGAGGCCATTGTAGGGTTTAAGGTTTTCGAGACGAACAAACAAAAATGTTGATGGCTAGGGTTTAAGAAAACTTATTATAAAGAAGAAGGTTTAGCCTAAATTACTATTATACCCTTTTCTTATTTTAGAAATTACACCTAACAAATACTCTGACCATTAAAAATTTCGGAACACGTAATATTAAAAATTCGTGGACTACACGTTTTTGATTTTTCGTACATCTAATTTGGGCCCTACATGGGCCTCCGAATTCCACAACAAATTATATTATCGTGGAAGCTCCTTGTTCCAGCGGTTGACTAAAGGTTTTAAAACTTCTATACAAGAATGTACGAAGTTCGAGTTTCGGAGAATACTAATTATTGGAGAAATATTTTATAGGAGTTTCCAGCGTGCTGCAAGGAGAGCCGAGGATCCCACATATCAAGGTTAAAATTGTTCGTTGTATAATCGTCCGCGTAACTGTTCTCATAATTTGTAATAATTCATAAATCTATACGATTAAAACAAAAACAAGTATATTATTAGATATAATTATTTTTAGTTTTAGCTAGAACATCAATTATATAATTGGAAAATTATTTTACAAAAATTGTTTTGTAAATCTATTAGAATCTACTGTTACAGTGTTACTAATAGATGAATTTCCTATCATTAAACAAGATTTTGAAAAACCTCATAAAACTATTAGATTTTTAAGAACTTTTTTAATACACTAAAATTTAACAAATTTAACAAATCTTTCAATTTTCAAAATTTCAAAATTTTGTATAAATCCAATTCCAAATAACACCATTTTGACTTTTCTTACAACTATCTGGGCTCTATATGGGCTTATTGACTTCATAGTCCAGAACGAGTTTGCTAAAAAAAAACATTTATCAAATAGACCTCATATTTAATAGTAATTTGCAGATAAAGCTACAAATTCTACAAAATTACTCTCTCCCCCTTTGTTGTAAAGCTTTTTAAACAGAGTTGTGTATTCAAATTCAGTTCAAAAATTCATCAAGAGACGTATCATGTTCTTCCTTCTTCGGAGTTTCATCAGCCACAAGTGTTTTCTTGTCTAAATACTCGTCTTCAATCGTGTCTTTGAGGACGAAAAGCCGCTGAATTACGATAGGTTGGCTCATTTGTTTAGCTTCTCTAATGTCAGTTTCTTCTTTGTTTAGATGGTAAGCATCAAGCATTATCTTTATCCACTTATGTAGCTCCTTCGGTGTCCTACGTAATCCATAAACTTCATTAGAACCATAGAGATGAAACGCAAAAGTTTTCATTCTTATGTTACTTACGTGTATAATGCGTTAGGGTCTTTAGCTTCATGGTCATCTCCAGGAGAGAAGGCTGTTGCTAAAGCAGAGAATCGTTCTTCGGGGTCTGTTATGTTAAGCAAATGCTTTAGTAGTTTGATTTCTTTCGGTGCAATGCTTCTTAGACTACTCTTTGTAGCTTTGTATAAACGATACATTATATCTTTCGCCTGTTCAAGAAAAACTCTACCATATTAGAAGACTGTATAAAGATCATCAAAGCTTTTATGTTTTAAGGTGATGCGAAGATTACCACGTTTGTAACGGATTGAGACTCTTTAGCAGCAGCATAAGCAGAGTTAATTAACAAGATCAACGACGAATCTAACTCCTTCGACTTTGCAAGACTTCTAATCTTTTCACAAGCCGTATCAACGGAAATCGAGTTCAAAATATCATCAAACTTAGCTTGAGCAACATCTAAACTCTCAACACTCTCCAATGTATTATCATAAGCACTCACTGCAGATAAACATCTAGCTGAAAGCCTCGCAACCGCTAAAAAACTCAAAAACGAAAATCATCAAAATCAATACAATACAATGCAACAACATGAACTAATGTAGTTTCAAAATTACCATCTCTATCTTCTAAACCATCAAGAGTCTCTGATAACAAAGCAACATAACGGAAAAACTCCCCCGTAAAATCTCTACGTCTCTTAGCAGCAATTGCGTTTATATCCGTTGGATTTTCTTGAATCTCTTTCAATAGATCATTATGTTTCTCCATTTCTTCATCAATCTACAACAACACTCTCACTTCTAAGCACACACAACCACAATACACACAACTACAATACACTAAACTAGTGATCTTTAAAGACAAGATTATATACCTTCTTGACTTTGCTTTCAAGTGTAATCAATTTCTGCTTCAACACGGTATCGTTTTCGATATCAGCTCGGATTCTACAACGCTTATAGAAATTCACACTATACTTATTCCATTCATCTCTTAAAACCAAATATTTCTTCCATTGTTTAACTTTAGGTTTCTCATTCAAGAAAATATCAATAATCTTATCACAAAATTGAGCCATTGTATATCCTTTAGCTACTTCAACTTCCATAGAATCTTCCTCAACAGAACATTTCACTTCCTTACCTAAACAAACAAAAACCCTTTACTAGTAATTGAAATTGGAACATAAAGGAAGTGACTTTATTGGTGATTGGACATAAAGGTGAGATTTTTATGAGCTTACTGGTTATAGTGATAGTGTTGGTAGAGAAGGTGATGATGCTTGAGGATTTGAGTCTTCTTGTTCGTTTATTGATGAAAGTAGAAGAAGGTAGGAGATGGGTTTGAGGTTTAGTGGGAGTGATAGAGAGGAATTTGTCAGGGGAAGAGAAGAAGATTGATGTTTCGAGTAAATTCGCCATTTTTTTTTTCTAACTCACTTGTGGAAGAAATGTTGTGACGGGAACGATGAGAGGATAAGAAGTGATTTATGATAATATGAGAAGTTTTGGGGTACAAATGTAAAATTATAAAAGTTTGTATGGTTTTGAAAATAAATTAAGAAGGGTACTTTAATCAACAAGAGCAAAATGAGTTTATTTTAGGGTTTTCTCCAAATAAACCCTCGAAGTGGCTAAGTTTTGCGATTTTACCAGCCAAGTAAAAAAACCACAAATCAACCCTTAAAGTATGAGTTAACCCGCAATATAACCTTCGATCGTATACAAATTTTTCAGTCTGTATTTTACAAACATGTTTGTTTATAAAGCTATTATAAAGAATGACTTTCTCTAAGAAAAAGATACAATCGCTTATATACGGATTGAAATTTTTTATATACGACCGATGGTTATATTGCGGGTTAACTCATACTTTAAGGGTTGACATGTGGGTTTTTGACATGAAGAGTAAAATCGCAAATCCTAACCAATTCGAGGGTTTATTTGCAGAAAACCCTTTATTTTACCTAAGACTTAAGAGTTTTGAAATTACATGTTGAAGACCTTACATGAAGGGACAAAATGATTTAAACCTAGTTGGTTATTAAAAAAACTATGTGAAGAAAGGAATGGATTTACCGCAATCCAAGTTCAACGGTAAGTAAATAACTAGAATGAAAAAAAATTAGCATCATATAGATCGCAGAGAACACCATATAAAAAAACCCAAACAAATTAATTTATAATTCAGTGTTTCTCTTAGATATATTTTTTTGTTTGAAAATAAAGTTTTTTTTTTGCTAAAATTTGAAAATAAAGTTGATATATTTTTCCGTTAAAACCGTGAAATTGTTATACATAAATCGTCATTTTGTAGAAAAATATATGACTTATACCATTGCAAAATGATTTTACTGTTTTTGCGGATTACGAACGAGAACCTAAGGACATCCCATTGAGATACTTCAATAGGAATAGGGATGCTCTTAACATATCACAACATATGCATATGTTACTTGTAATAGTTGAAAATGAAAAAAGCATAACACACAGTATACTAGGGTATGTCCACGCGTTGCGTGGATTTAAAATTTAAGATGGTATAATATACAATAATTGTTAACTTACTGACTATTTATATATTGAATATTACAAAAATTTGGTGTTTATAGTAAATAATTATTTAGGAAAAGAGACTAAATATTTGTAGCAAATTATTTAGTATATTGAATGTTATTTGTAGAAAACAAATTAAGATGGAACATTGTTGATATATATATATATATATATATATGTAGCTAATTAAGTGATGTTTAAGATTTATGTTCACAATTTATAATTTTAGTGAAGTTAAGATTAAAAATTAAACAATTATTTTAAATTATTTTATGTGAATTATATTAAAATATATAAAACTCTATCATATTATTGTAAAAAAAAAGAATATGTATTAGAATATGGTTTTACATATTTTCAATAAATTCATGAAGATAATTTGATATTAAATGTTTACTTTAAATTAAAATTGATATCACATTTTTCTTTTAAAAGACTAGTACAAACATTCTAAATTGTAGAAGGGCAAATGTCATAATTATGTAAAAATTAGGTTCTAAATATGAAAATAAACATTAATTGCCAATACCAAAAATGACACATGACAACTTGTCAAAGCTTTAACTTAGTGGAACCTTAAAATATTATATAAGATACAAAATATTATATATTTAGACTTTACCATCAGATTTTACAATATAGAGTTGTTTTACTATGCTTCCTCTTGAGGCTGACCATCTACAACACCTTCAATGTTGCTAGTATTGAATTGAACACGAGGCTTTCCCATACTGAAATTAAGAACTCTTGCATCCATATTGTATTGTATTTCTCCATCAAACAACATCTTTCTTATGTAATGTTCTACGTCCGATCCTATCAATCTTAATGTATACTCCGTTAATGGTGCACCCTGTCCACCAAATAAATAGAAATATATCATTAAATCCGATTTCCAAACAAAATTTGTACTCTAGTAGTATCGTTAACGTACCATAATTCATATTTAAACTCACTAATAGATAGTTACTTTGTGTCTCGGATTCAATCCTCCATTGAGATAGAGGGTTATTATTTAAATCGGAATATCTAAAAACTAATTTAATCGTCTAACCAAACTTTTATTCAATCAAGTTCTTATATTTTCATTCATCCTATAATCCTAGGAAAACTCTTATTTTCTTATCTTTCTATTTCTATACAAAAACCAAAAAAATCAAGAAGCTCTATTATTTGGGGTTTGTACTTCAAAAATCCTACAAACAAAAACTTACAACCAAATTCTAAAACATCAATTAAAAACATCGTAGTCTAGTGTTAGACTACTACTAAGTGATTGAGTTTTGCTAAACTAAAGAATAACACATAAGTTAAATCTTTATTACCTCGTAGTGATCAACAAGTTCTTGGAAATAAGAATAAACCTTGTTACAACTTTCATCTTCCCAAACAAACTCTTCAGTAGGATCAAGAATCAAAGTGAGTTTATCCAATTGTGTTTGATCAAACTCACAAGTCTCTGGATCGATATAAGCAGCGTAAATCCTAACGTGACGCGTAACACTGCTTAGCCATTCACCACCAAACTCTCTAGGCAACCCTGTGCTCTTCACATTCGATTGTTTCTCCACTGGTCTCAATGGTGTTGGTTGCTTCTTCATCTTCTTCTCTGTTGATTGCTCTTCTTTGATTGTCTCTGTTTCTTGTTCTTCGATTGTACTGTCTTGTTCAGGATTTGTCACCACAAAAGCCTTTTGTGTTGTCCTTGGTCGGATTTGAGCAACCATGGGAGGACATAACAAAGAGAGTTTGGTGCAGGCACTGTAAGAGAATGTTGCAACCATTTTTTTGTGTATGAAGTTGTGAAATGTTGTCTGATTACAGAACCATATTCTGTAAAGAGATTTTAATGATGAGATTGAGAAACGACCACAACTTATGGATGAGATTTTCCCAATTTTTTCGGTTTTTTTCGTCTTCTTATTTCTTGGTTTCTTGGAGTTTTGTGGTTAATCTCATGTGTTACTCCTTTGTTGTTATATTTGTTAAATCTTTTGAGATAATATTTCTTTTGATGTAGATTTCTATGTATATCAGAGAATGATTTGAGGAAATGATTTTAATCGAAAGCTCATTATTTATCGCATAGCGTAAAATAGAGTTTTACATGTATCATCTATACAATCCATGGAAATTCATAGCACAACTTGTGGGATAAAATATTTAGTTCTTGTACTTCATGGTTTCTTTCTCAAACCCAATAGTTGGGAACTGTTTAGCGAATTCCTCGACTTCATGACGCAGCTTAGTAATCTCGGACTGAATGGTTGAAGAAGATTCCATTGCTGACACAAAATCCTTAAGTTTGGTTCCTATTTTTATGAACATAACAAGTGAGTTTTAAAACCATTGTTTATAAGAACGGAAAACATTACAATCAAGATCAAAGAAATGAACAAACCTTGAGCTTCAGATTTGACTTTGAGAGCTATAACCACAGCTTTGTCAAAGTATTCAGCTACTTTGGCAAAGTCTTCCTCAACAAATCCTCTTGAAGTAAGAGCAGGAGTACCTAAAAAATAACAATGACAGAGAATTTAAACTCCGTTCGTGTACTAAAAACATAAGCGTATCGAGGATTCTTACCCATTCTGATTCCACCAGGAACCATAGCAGAAACATCACCAGGAACAGTGTTTTTGTTGGATGCAATGTGAACAGCTTCCAACACTTTCTCAACTCTAGATCCATCAATTCCCTGCAAACAAAAAATCGAATAAAAATGAGTTTTAACTAAGAAGATTGTATAAACAAGTATACTAATGAAAGCAAGTGACCTTGGGCTTCAAATTCACTAGAACCAAATGGTTATCAGTTCCACCAGAAACAAGTTCATATCCTTTCTCCATCAGAGTCTACACCAACAACAATGAAACATTTTAGAGATGAAATCATCCGTAAATAATAATATTACATACGAGTTTTTTTCTTTACACGATTAGTACCTGAGCAAACTTTGCAGAGTTACTCAGGACTTGCTCTTGGTATGCTTTGTACTCAGCAGTAGTTGCCTGCATTTAAACAAACCATTTGAATGTTAAAGAAACCGAAAAATCCAATAAGCACCGTTAGTTCGCCTTCGATGTACCTGTTTTAAAGCAACAGCTAGTCCTGTAATAGTGTGGTTATGTGGACCACCTTGAAGACCAGGGAAAACAGCTTGATTGATCTTGTCTTCAAAATCATACAAAACCTTTCAACACAACAACAAAATGAATTAACATGAAAAATGTGTACATAATCTAAAACATTTTTATCCAAACTTTTTGGTTCTTTACCTCTTTTCCTTGTTTGTTAATTTCCTTAACACCTTTTCTGAAGAAAATCATAGCTCCACGAGGTCCACGAAGCGACTTGTGAGTTGTGGTGGTTACAACATCTGCGTACTCGAACGGTGAAGGGATAACATCAGCAGCAACCAAACCACTGATATGTGCCATATCAGCTAACATTACAGCTTTTTGCTTGTTACACACCTGACAACAACAAAAAGTGAATCAAAAACTCACTTCTTGATTACAATAAATCCGTTGTGTCTATTTCAATATAAAAGATTGAATTTACCTTTCGGATACGCGCATAATCATACAATCTTGCATAAGCACTTGCACCAGCAACAATCAACTTTGGCCTGAAAAGAGTAGCACTTTTCTCCATCTACAAACCAAAATTAAAGACACATACATTGTAAGATTGAACCATATGAAGAAGGGTGATTTATAAACTACTATGATGCTTAATCGAAGAATTAAGAACCTGATCGTAATCGATGTAGCCAGTGCTTTCGTCCAATCGATATGGCATTGTTTCAAAGAAGATAGACACAGCAGATATCTTCTTGGTATCAGTCTATTATACATCAGAGTTCAAAATGACATTAGCAAAGAAACAATTGTAAGTCACATTTACAAAGTTAACTTGAAAGTACCTGATAACCATGAGAAAGATGACCACCATGAGGAAGATCAAGTGCCATGATTCTTTCATGTGGCTTTAACAATGCAGTGTAGACATGAAAATTAGCAGGAGATCCAGACAATGGCTGCACATTCACTATAACCACGGTATTCCAATACGTCACATTCAATACAAACTCAGATCATTTCCCGGTAAATACCGCGGAATTAGCACTACAAAATACATGAAAATGACTAGTTTACCTCCCCACTTCTCAGGGTCTAACCGAAAAGCTTCAAGAGCGCGCTTTTGGCATAAGGTTTCCGCCATGTCGATGTACCTTCAAAGCAACATGGTTCTTGAATAAAATTTATTTTCCAACTTCTTGTTACAGAGATAGTTTTATTGTAATCAAGAAGTGAGTTCTTGATTCATTCTTGGTCTTAGCAAAAATGAAAGATTGAAAATGATCATGAACATACTCATTTCCTCCATAGTATCTCGCACCGGGATAACCTTCACTGTACTTATTAGTCATCACAGAACCAACAGCTTGCATCACCGAGACAGATGTGAAATTCTCAGATGGAATAAGTTCAAGTCCCTTAAACACATAAAACATTACAAAGAACCACTTAAAAAAAACAGAACAAGATTTTAAGAGACACTACTAATCTAAAAGATTATGAGTAGTAGTAAGTAACTAACCTTCCATTGTCTAGCTTTCTCATGCTCAATAATATCAGCAATCTCAGGATCAACTTCCTCTAATGGTGCATTAAGCTGCTTTGGCCACTGCAACAAAAAAGATTACACACATATAGGTTTTATCAATTTGAATAATCGAAATGATTGCTTCAGACACAAGGAAACTATCAAGAACATGAGATAAGGAGACATAAAGAGAGGAAAGTAAGCTTACAGTGACACGAGATCTTTCTTTCTCATCAACAGCTTCACTAGGCAAAGAAGACTATACAAAAAAACCGAAATCAGAAACACGAGAAAACCGAACTTTTTAATGAGAAAGTTAAAGAACAGAGGTTATTTATTACCATGTGACATGAAGTGGGTCTGATTAGAGGACGAATAGGTTTATCAATGGAAGAAGAAAGTCTTCGAAGAGCCATAGCCATCGCCATTTTTGCTAAACTTCTCTCTCTCTCTCTCTGGCTTGAAGCCCTAGAAACAAATTTGAAACATGAACAAGAGAGAGAACAAGAAAAATAGGTTTATCTTTTGGGAGAGATAAAGAGAGAATTGTGGCCTCTGCTTTTGGCTGAGTTTTTGGTGGTTGCAGAAAAATTTCGAATTTTGCTTTTTTTTTGTAATCTTTGTTTTATAAAAAAAGAAGATAATTTTTTTTTAAAAGGTTCTTGTCGTTATCGTATGTCACGGTCTGTTCTTCTTCCACCAACGTTTGTGAAACTAAATTCTAAATTGTAATAATTTTGGGGTTGGTGACGATGATAAGTCTGAAACTAATTTTTTTATATGGTTTTTGGTTTACGAAAAACCTATTTATTTTTTCTATTGAAATCAGTTATACTTATTCTTTTATTTATTTAAAAGTGGGACTACATCATTAAAGGAACATAATAGAAAAAAGAAAAAACCACAGAAAAAACGCAAAATTTATTTACACACCATCGAAATATTAGTGAAAACATATTTCTTTGACAATATATTGGTAGTCTTACACCGAGTCTAGAATCGATCAACTAAATTTATTTTCAATCGTAGCTTTCGTTTGTTTCTATTTTCTCGATGTAGAAGATTTATACTCGAGATGCTTGATTTTAGCCAATTTTGGATATCTATCTAGTATGTGAGTTTTGCAGTTCAAGTTTGTTCGACGTTGCTTATAATGGGTTTTGCTGAATCTAAGTCTTCCGGAACAAAATTATTGGAAACAATTAAAAAGGAGTTTTATCTTAATCATGAGAATCGTTGTCCTGTTATCGTCAAAAATACAAAATGTCCGTTTGCTATTGTGGTACGGGAACATTTGTCATTGAAATTCCAATGACTCGAGACAAGACTTCTAGTTTGGGTTCAAGCTCTCAAGTCTCATCGAAGCAGAGTACGCTACTTGACATAGGAGCTTTGAGGAATCAAATTTTTTTTTTCTCTTACACAAATGATATTTTTCATCTTACGGTTCGTAAGCCATAGTGGTTTTAAAAACATGAATCTTTGAATTTCCTACCAACACATATTGGTAATCTTATACTTGAATCATTGTAATCGTTTTTCATACTATTCGAATAATAATAAAAAATCAATTCAATATTTAAAAAAAAAATGACATTCTCACACAACATTAATATATAAGATTTTTTTATAAAAAAACACATTAATATAGAACACGAGTTTCAAACGTTTTCACGATGCATGGCAAGTTTCCTTCAATGATTGTCTTTTTTTTTTTTATTAAATCTGTTTTGAAATATTTAGTTTTATGGAAGCATATACTAAAATGTTTTGAACAAAACCGAGCTGCAGATCACATATAACAAGCTAGAGACATCTAAGACCTAAGCATAAAGCAACCTAGCTACATAAATACCAAGATGAACAAAACCCTAGCCAAAAGCTCTATCCTCCAGAAAACTAGATTTGGTTATCAATTTCTTATGTTAAATCTACTAATATAGTTGGGACCAAAAAAGAAAAAATCTACTAATCGAGTTTGATCCTCCAAAAAGTTAGTTGCAATAACCAAATTATAGAGGATTGAAACAATGTAATAATATTCAAGAATTTTATGAGCTTTAGTAAAATATTTTGTTTAAAAAGGTTTCACTTGCCAAATGACTAATTTATATTTTGATAGAAACTTGGTGGAATCATTAAAAGTGCTGAATCACGTAGTTACTATATGTAAATTGGTTAAGGCAGTAAAAATAAACATTTTCTAAATTTAAATCCCAAGTGATGAAACATAAACATTTTCTAAAAACCATATGCATTTTTTCTTCATCTGTTAATTAGCGAATATATGGTTACGAAATTAAAGACCATATATTACTACTCGAGATGAGTAAAAAAAACACCGGTTTACTTGTATTTTCGTATTATATATTCTTTAATTATATATTCCAAATTGAAATGCACAAGATAAAAAAAAATATGATTGATGCATGTTAGAAGAACCATGCTTCTCATGGCTTGGTTTCTTGGGGTCTCTTATTTGTTTCCAATTCAAGACACCCTTATACGAAACCAAGCCTTTGCTTTGTTCTTTAACATCACGGTATCTTCGAACTTAAATCTGTGAAAAATGTAAACGAGTTATATAATATAAAAATTCCTTAGAGGGTTTTTGTAATTCGTCTTCAAGATCAAACTTAAACTTTTACCTTGCTGTTATTGATTTGTTCTTGGTGGGGTCTCATAATCTGAATGCTCGGGTTGGCTTAGTTGCAGCCGAATCTGAGTGAGTGATTCATCATCCGCGACAGCTAGTTCACGGTGTGTAAACCCATTTGTGCTTGCCGTATAAGCCTACAAAGACGCATTGAAAGTTGAAGCCATCAGTAGTTGAATAGCTCTTATCCCATGAAAATTGAGTTTGTGTATGTTTGTTACCTTCTTGTAGAGCTCCACATTTTCTTGATGAATCCGTTGTACTTTTCTAGATAATTCGAGGTTTTCCTGATGAATGAGGTTCCTCTACACCACGAGCAACGAAAATCGCAAGATAAGAATTGTAACTTAATGTTATTTTGGGAATTTATATATATGCAATGTATGGTGTATATATATATATACATATCTTTTTTTTGTTTTTTTGAAAAAATTGATATATATATACATATCGTATAGTAACCTTTTGGCTTAGTTCTTGAATTTCATGAGTCAACATTTGTTCCTGTGGAATCCGGAAAAGCAATCGATTCTATTGAATTCCATTGTGCTATATAGTCAATCGTTGAGCAACACACTCCAAAGTATATAATACAAGGTAGAGATGTAGTTTATATACCTTTCTCATACGAATTCCACGCAAACTTATCTCAAGTTGATTCTCAAGATTGTTTAGCTCGTTGACACACAAACCATTTAATTGTTCTCCCATAATTTGTCTGCTTCATAGCAAACATGTAGTAACAATGTATAAGAAGAAATTTCTTTTTTCTTTGTAAATGTATATATGTCCACTGATATTTTGATCAAAGATTAATTGTAAATATGATATAGGTTATAATAAGAGTTTAAAGCAATACCGATGACTTTCTTGCAAAGCATGCAATTCTTGCCTTAGCACTGCGGCTTCTTTCTGCCAAAACTATACCATAACCCATATAAATCATCATGTTTGAACTATGTAAACCAAATCACATTTCAATTCACGATTATAAACTCTCAATAATAATAACATATTCCTTATGTTTCTCTAGATATGTACCTTGACTTCTGATGTCGGAGTCAATAGTTGTTGTTGCTCGATCTTGTTTTTGTTGTATCTATCAATAACCGAATTCATGCTGTTCAAAATATTTGATATTATTAGAAACCTACTCAATATGGTATATAATTTACTCATATATCATACTAAAAATCATTGTAAAGAATGTCCATGAAGTTGACTAAGAATTAGTTTTCAGAAAAAGAGTTGACTAAGAAATCTTCAACTCCTCCATTGAAAAACCTTTCGTACATAAAAGGAAAAATTCATAGCCTCAAAAGTATTCTGCAATATCCTTATTATGTGACTTCGCAGGCTTTGTCTAGTAGCAACAAATTTACACACGCTTGTATATATTGCACACACATACAGTATAGTATATGCATGCATTCCACGGAATATAAACTTGCACTCAATCTATAATATGATTTTGTTACATACACCCACACTTATACATAAACTAAATATACAAGTTAAATAGATGTTAATTAGTTTCTTTTCCAATAAACAAAAAAGCTTAAATGTTTTAATTTTTGGCGGTATATATAAGCAAGAATTTTGAAGCAAGAAAGAAATAAAAGAAGGTAATACTAAGGCTCGGTCAAATAAAATCATTGACATGGCACAGTTTTTATAGATCCAAGAAACAATAACATGTGTCAAAGACTCAAGGCATATCATGGTGTCAGTTAGTCTTAAGAATACTAATTCGCTAAGTTTCATATATCAAATGGTTCATGAACTCTATGATACATGAGGAAGTGGTATGAAAAGATAAATAGATATGAACTATTTATATGCTTGTGAAGTTTGAGAATCATGAAAAAATATATCTCAAAAGAGCTCTTTACTATAAGTATCAAAGTTTTGTTTGGCACATTTAGAACTCTTTTATTTGGTTCAACTGATAGATATGTAATTATATTATATATGATTTTTCAGAATAATTAATAATTACTACGTTTTTTAAGAGATTAACTGATAATATACATTTTTTTTTATCTATATTATCATGATTGTAACATATATCCATGAATACAGAACCGCCAGTTAATATTTTTATTTTTGTTTCTACATTATTATGTTAGCCATAGCTTCTTCGATGAGTAACTTATTTAGATGAAAATAATGACAATGATCCTGCAATAATTTTTTTACATATACAGAGTTATCTGATCGTTCTGTCATAATAGATGATATCATATACGAAAAAATCAAGAAGATTTTTATGTTTACTAGTACAAATAGATCATTTGTTATTGAGGTGGATTAAATTATCTCCTTGTTTATTGGTCTTGAGGCATTAACTCCCTATACACACCAAAAATTAAATCTTGTGGTCTCATAATTAAGAACTCGCTTTTAGGCTTCAAATACTGATGTTTAGTATTCACTTTTGATCTCATTTACTTCTCAAACATTTATAAATTTGGAAAAGGCAACAATGAGCCTTAGTATAAGTCAATGTCCATACATATATACAAGTAGATACACAAGCACATGTTACTTCAAAACAAACTGATGTGTACACACAATCACTCGCAGATTAAGCAAATGAACAACTTGAAATCAAAAAATTTCATCTTCAACAAAAGTATCATTCTTGTTTAAACTTCTAGCCTCATTTTCAATATTTCCTTCTTATATAATATATAGTTTGTCGGCTATTCATACGCATCTTATTGTAATAGAGCAAAATGTAACATGTTCTACCGACCGCTAGATGCGAAAAAATTTCCACTACAAATGAATAGATCGCACAGCTAGATACATCTCTATGAATATCCCCAAACCTTCAAAGTAAACCCGTAGCATAAAATTATATTCACACAATCAAGAAGATGTAACAATCTCAGATTGAATTAATGATTGTAAAAGAGGAACCTGGAGCTGGAAAAGTCATAGAGCTTGCCGGTGCTAGAGAAGATGATGAGACCAACCTCGGCGTCGCAGAGAATAGCTAGCTCTTTGGCTTTCTTGATAAGGCCCTTTCTTCGTTTGGAGAAAGTGACTTGTCTACTCGTCGAATCATCGATCCTTTGGATCACAATCTTGCCTCTTCCCATCAATTTTATCTTCTATTGGATTCTCCTCTGGTTCTTCTCTTTTCTAGGGTTTTGTTTTTTTTGTAGATCTTACCAATAGGGAAACGAAGAAGAAGAAGAAGAAGAAGATGAACGAATAAGGAGAAAGAGAAAGGTAGAAATAGAGAGAGAGAGGAAGGTTGAGCCAAGAGTCAACAATCTATTCGAGGAATAAACTAAGGATATATGCACACATATATATACAAACAGGTTCACCTCTTAATTTGAGACATTTTTTGGTAGATTTAATATATAGTAAACTAGTACTAAGTTTCTGGTCCAAAAATAGAACTTGTGTAATTTTATTTTAAAGGGAGAAAAAAAGCAACCAACGAAATCGAAAGAGGTTCTAATAAAGTTCCTAGGTTAAGAGAACATATAGAGATATAGCTTAAATGTGTGTATACATATATACATACATACATACATATTTAAGGTGATTCTTCTTTTTTATGGGAGATAGTGGAAACTTAATGGAATTGTTTGGATAAAAAGGAGTGAAATAATATTTAAACGTATAGTGTGAATTAGGTAAATTTCCATTATCAATAATATTTCCTTTTTTTAACATATGTCCGTACATATTTATAAATAATTTTTGTTTTGAGATGTCATGTGGAAATAGTGAATGGGCACATCACAGGACTGTGTTTCTCTGACAAAAATCTATTTGCTTTATATGCTGCTTTTCTTAATCTAATATTTTATAGGTGATAAAAATGTTAAAATTATTATGGGACCTTTGGTCATAGGAAGAAATTATATATATTAGATTTGTACAAAAGATATTTACCCAAAAAAGTAAGAGAACTGATTGAACAAAATGCATAGTACAAATAGCTTTCTGTAAAAATACAAATGAATAAATATTCTTGCGCCACTTAAAATATAAATGATTTATTACTACACGTGTCAGACAGGAACTTGGAGTTGCTGAGATTCACCATATTAATTGTTCTGTCGTAAGTTTCTAAATATGGCAAGATATTAAATATCACATAACTAGCATTTGTTAGTTTCGACGACTTCATGCTTAATTTGTAATCTAAGCAAAACACATACATACCAAACCTTTTTTTTTTTTTGAGAAAGGGCTTTTAATTAAAATGCAAACTAACTATTACAGTGATATGATTTTAGAATCATATAGCTTGAGAGAATTTTTATGATAAATCATAAAGATTACAACAAAGTAAGGTTCTTAAGAGAGTTAGAGAAAATCTAGAGAAGAAACTTTCTAGAAATTCTTAAAAAGATTGTCCGTGGTTGCCTCCGGCACCACGTCCCCTTTTACCTCGTCTTTTTACCGTGGTCCATTGCATTTCTTTAACCTTTTGCGTAGGTTTGATTGACCTACCGCCTTTAGTCTTTTGAGAAGCAACACCCATCTCATAACCTGAGTAATCTCATGAATCTAAAGCAGCCAAAAGATTGCTACCAAAGACATTCCCTTGCACAATTTCATTAGCTAATGAATCCATAGTAGGGGTAAAGAGCGTTACCAAATTAGGACGATTATCAATTGTTGATGTAGTGACTGTGGCAATGGGAGAAGAGCTACATGCTATATTGGTGGTAGATGTAAACTCAGTTGGAGTAGCCTTTGCAAACGTTTACATACCAAACCTTTGCAAACGTTTATTTTTGTATTTAAGAAAACCCTTCAATTTTTTTAATCAAATAAGACAAAATTTAACATGTTAATGTCTTTCTTTTGGAGAATGAGAAAAGAGAAATAAAGTATTATTAACAAATTTTCTAACATGTTGACAAAAAAACAATAACATAAAATAACGCATTATATTTAATTTAGAAATTGTAAAATTACTTCGAAGACCTAATAATTCATTCTTCAGAGTTATTTCCAATAAGTTTTATTGATTATAATCTCTCGATTATAACTAAAATGAAAATGTAGTATTACAAATATGAGTTATAAAAAAAATATTACTGTCATTCCATTTTTTATACAAAATTTATGGATACTATTTATTTAAAATTAAATAAGATAACCTCTTCGGTGTGAGGTTATTTTATAAAAAAAATACTAAAACATTATATTTCCTAGTATCCCAACTCTTGGTTCATGGGTGAGCTCATCAATTTATGTACGACATGTTTCATACCAACCCCGACAAACTCAACAATCCTTACACACTTTATGAACTAATTTCCAAAATTATTGTGAATTTAACATGTTGAAGCCAATTTTACCTGAGCTAATTATGTCAAACCAAACAACTTTTGTCAAAGGATATCATGCTCATATAAAGTTGAATCCCTTGTAGCAAAAATTCATCCAAAAGTATCACAAAAAATTGGAATTCAAACGTATCATGATGAATATTGACTTTAAATTTATAATAATAGAAAGAATGATTGTAATTTTACTCTATATTGCCTGAAAAAATGACTTTTAGCTTTAAAGCTTTAGCAAAAAAATAGCGCACACTATAAGAAAATGGTGTAGAACAATGAGTTTTACATATGAGATTCATTCACAATCTACTATTCTTTGGTATATAACACAATCAACTTAGTTGAAATATATAAATAACATAAGAATTGTACATTTCTACAACCACATATATATATATATATATTTTTTTATCAATAACCACATATATATAGGCAAGCATTTACTGTCTACATTCGTGAATCACATGTCAATACAGCCATAAATTGGACAAACATGCTATATATAATAGCAATGTTATATCTGACATGAGCTTCAAACTTCCTACATATATATATGGTATATCAGAAAGCTATGTTTCAAATTATCATTATTATCATGTATAGATCACATTTGTATATATTTTACATTGAGTTACAATGCAATATGCATTTGTGACAGGCACACGTGGGAGAAGCAGAAACAGCTCCTGAGAAGTGAAAACACCAATTGATGGATGTCTTCGCACGCTCCACCGCATTAATACACTTGATCATTTTCTATTAGTATTATTTTTATGTTTGATCTAACGTTAATTTAATATATTTTTTGTTCTAAACATAACAAAATAAATTTAATTTTTCAATAATAATACGAATGTACTAATTTTTCTAATAGAAAACGTAAAAACCCTAATTTAAAACATGATAACCTTAAGTGTAGATTAGAAATCGTCTTCTACTCCACTGTGATTTCTCTCTATAGATTTGGGATCTTTTGATGATCAAATTGGGACACACAAGCATTGTCTTCTCAGATTCGTCTTCTCTTATAAATTGACTATCTTCGAGAATAATGTCGTCTTAAACCGCCTAGCAGCTCAAGGAACGGTTTTCTAAATTTGGAAAGAAAGAAACCTTCGCTCATACTTGTGTACATCAATAACTACGGGTAACACATTCTGGATGATTGACCGCACAGTTAAAGGCATTTTGTTGGCTAGGATTAGATTTAGAAGGAAGCCTTCCACGTTTCTCTCTATTTGGTTTATGTAAAATTACTTAAGCCATGTGTTCGTTTATCTATTTATTTTGGGTATTTTTGAGTTTGTTTATACTTTTTTTGCTCATAACAACTTAGTTGCTATGTCAAGTATACATGTAAGGAACACTTCTGTTTTTTTTGTATAAAATTCACATTTTATCCAAAAAAAAAGAAAACAAAATGCGTCTTGTTTGTGATTCATTCAAGATAATATTCACATAATAATTTGTGTTATTTTAACAAATTTAAATTTAGTGCTAGGTCTCGAAGAAAAACTATTTTATTATTTTTTTAGAATATCTCTCTAGATTTAATATCACTTCTCGGTTCAGATCTAGGTTGCATGGAAACTCTATTTTATGACGTTTCACGCTTCGGAATCGGAATCAGAATCGGAATCTCTTGGAATCGTCGTGAAATCGCGATTCCAAAAATTACCATTTTGGAAGCGCCTTGGAAGCGTCTGATTCCAATTTGGAAGCGTCTGATTCCATTTTGGAATCGCGATGGAAACTTCCTTTCATTTTGAATGATAAAAATTAAATATTAGAAAACTTAGAAATTATTTTGATATTTTTATAACTTAGAGATAAAAACCCCTAAAAGATATGAATCATCACATCCCTAGTCACAAAGAACTAAGAACGATTATGATTTCGTTCACAATCTCTGTAGAAGGACTCTTTAAGCTTCTAATGTATCTCTCGGCAATCTCGTAGAAGAACATCACATATTTCATACTATATGTAATGAAACTATTCTCGAAAGATATGTGTTTGAAGATCTTTCCGTCGACAAACCATAGTTGGAGGCAATTTTATTTGATGGAGCAAATGAAAACCAACATGAATATGATAGTATAAATCCTTGATTTTAGTATTATGGGTTGTTTATTATAGTTAAGTTACTTAATACTTTTATGTATTGGGTTTATGATCAATATGTAAATGAACTTTTTCAATTTGGTTTACTTTTGAATGTCAAAAAGTATTTATATATATATATATTATATATAAATATTTGGTTTAGTTTTACGCTTCCAAAACGTACCCGCTTCCTAATTTTTTCAAAAAAATCGCTTCCGCGTTTCTGAACGTTTCGCTTCCACGTATCCGTTTCCGATTCCATGCAACATAGGTTCAGATAAATTACTCTCCAATTGTAATTCGAACTTAAGAAATAATCAAACATAATTAAACCGTCTATACAAAGTTTTTGATGATGTCAAATTTGATTTTGATAGCTTTGAAATCTTAGGAGATTAAGGTGGGGCCTAAGTGGAGAACATGGGTAATAAAGATCAACAAGGACCACGTGGGCTCGACTGCTTTGAACCAATCACATCTCGAAACTCAAACTCAACTTCAGATTTTGATATTTTTTCCTATTAACAAAGAATCTTAGAGTGATTACAAGTGACCATATCCCCAATTATCGTCGTCTTAAGATAAAAGATTTAGCATTCACGCCAGGTGTCAATCATCAGCGAATCATTTCGATTTTACCAAAAATACATAGTATATAATAATAATTATTATCTTTTAGTTCGACGGGTGTTAACTCTCTTTTAAGCTTCAAGTTTCAGCTTTCCAGGTATTTCAAGTCCAAAAACAACATACAATTATCATTTTTTGTTTAATAACCATTCTTAAAGTGTTTAATAAGGCTAAACCAAATATCTAACACATGTATAGAAGCTATAATCCAGAAGCTAGTTGTCAAACACCAAAAAATAATAGGTTACATAGATGACCTAACTTTTTCACGAAAATAAATTGCTAACTAAAGTTTGTATGTTTAATAACACACCCATATTGACTAATTGTTGTTCAAACTTTAGTAAGCAATTAAACTCGATTAAGCTTTTAAAATCAATGCATTAAAGTTATCTTGATAGCTTAGATATCAATCAACAATGTTATAGTTCAATGATTTTGGCTTTTTTTCTTTGTCAAGAGCGGAGAATATTGTAGTCCCCTAATACATTTGATTACCGTAAATTTTCATATTCCTCACAACTTGATTAGTCTACCATTTGATAAAAAGCATGTTTAGAAAAATGTAAACTACCTATTGGTTGATTTTTTTTTTTTGTTAAAGACCTATTGGTTGATATAAAATATAGTTTTGTTGCTGGTTGATGCTATTAAAATTCACGTGAGAGGATACTCAAAGTGTAGTGTTAATGATAATAAACCTTGTTTAGATTATTGATCAGACCAAGAAAGGGAGATAAGATGTTGTCCCTTTTGATGTTTTAAAAATTAAAACCCACATGATCTTTGGGTCCATAAAGTTTTTAAGTTTATCTCTGTTTGTCAGCCAGATTTCCGAAGATAATTATTAGAGTTAGTAATTGCAAAGGTCGAGTAGGATATATTGGCCTTGGAACTTGAAGAGTGGTGGAAATTGTACAAAATGTTCCGAAGTTGTTTGCCATGGTTTCATTTGTACATTTACTTCTCTGATACTATATTGTAAAAGTAATAAATACAAATATTATACCAAAAACTACCTACAAATAATGAGGAATGAAATGGTGGATAGCACATTTGGTTTCATAGTTCGCCAAAGGATTTTTTATATAAAAAAAAAAAAAAATTCAATATCTGTTTTGGATAAAAATCCTTTTGAGAGAGAGATATACGTATGACTAACATTTGTCATTTGAGATATAAAAATTCTCACATACATATGTATGTGAGATATAAAAATCATTGGGTATAGTCATTTGTCTTATACTTTTAATCATTATGAACTTATTATCTATGGTTTCATATTTTGAGTTTAGGATGCACGTAACTGAAATTACAAACTTTGAATATCTTTCGAGATTTATGATTTTTTTTTAATAATTGTGTTAAAAATCTTCGAACACATGTGAAAATTCGTTTCAAGACTTTCCAAAGTTTATAAAACTTTCCTATATGTCTTGTTATCATAACTACTGTATTGTGAATTTGGCCAAGAATTAACCATGAAGAACACAAAACCAACTAGAGAATAGAGGAAAATTTGTATTGAGGCGAATGATTCGTCGTCTAGGGTTTATATCAATTGCAAAACCCGATACATTTAAGATAATGAAATACAAAATTCGGTCCACATTTTTCTTCATATTTATAGAATAAAGATCTATTTGCAGTATCATTAGATTTTAAGTCACCAAACATAACAATAATGAACTAGAGATGAACAATACTCACCAATTGGGTTTGGAATTAGAATTTAGATCGCAATATAGGTTCTTAAATATAACTGTATTAATTTTGCTTGTATATTACATAATATTCATAATAAGATTTTTTTAATTAGCATAATTAGATTCAAAACTTTTGCAATTAGTGAGTTTTGCAACGAAATGCTTGTCGCAATTAGTGAGTTTTCTCTTCAATGTTGTTGTGGTATTTATATCAAATGGCTACAATTTATTTGTAACAAGATTTGAATCAAATTTTCTTCGAACAAAGTCGTAGCAAATTTGATTCAAATTGCAACAATATATTTACGTGATTTGTAGCAAAATTGCTACTATTAGCTACAAATCCAGATTGAAAACTAAGCACCTAAATTTTGTACCAAATTGTAACAAACAAGAACAAGTACCTGAATTAATTCTTGCACCTGAATTTTGCTACAAATTTTTTTTATAACTATGATGAAATATTGTAACTATGTTCATTAATTCTTGTAGTGAACAAGTTTTGCTTTTAAATTTTAATGCATCTAGAAATTGGTGATTTAGAAAAAAAAATGAATGGAAGTAAATCTATCTTAGAGATCTTAAAGCTTGTAAAAAAGATATTTGAATCAAAAGATATTTTTGTTATAATTATGAATCCCTACTGGTGATATCGGATTGAGCAACACTCCAAAATCGGTCCAAAGAATAGAGAAACTAGGTTTAAGCGTAATAATCACAAGGAAAATAAGAACTTTAAAGATGTGTATATAATTCTCAATTAAAGTCGATGTTCTCAATTTGGAGGAGTACGTCTAATATTTATACAAGTACAAAGTCGGTCGAAATAACCCTAAAAGATTAATGGAAAATCTCCTAAAAGATAAAATGAAGCTATATTAATTCTAAGTATTTTCTTTTATCCGAGCTAAGTATTTCTATTTGTTTGTATGTATTGGGCCTATATGGACTACGGTCCATCAAATGTAATCAGTTACCCTAGGTCAACTCATGTAAGCCTCTATATAAATGCATGCTTCTACTTCTTAATACACAAGCAACCTTTTACCTCATATTAGGTTCTTGACATGGTATATCAGAGCTTAAAACCTAAGACTACTACAAGGTTTTAAGGTATCGATCTTATTCAAAATCAAATTTTTTTCTTCTAAACCTATTCATCGGATCTTTCTCTCTCACTTCCGCTACCTCTTATCACGATGACTACCGAATCTGCTCTCACTACACCGGCGGCAGTCCGCACGGAGACTAGGCGAACCATATCGCCATATGACCTTACTTCAGGAGATAATCCTGGCACTTTGATCTCTAAACCGTTGATGCGTGGTCCGAACTACGACGAATGGGCTACGAATATGCGGTTAGCTCTCAAAGCCAGGAAGAAATTTGGTTTCGTCGATGGATCTATACCACAACCACTTGAAGATTCAGCTGACTTCGAAGACTGGATCGCTAATAATGCTCTTGTGGTTTCGTGGATGAAGCTTACAATTGCTGAAAACATCTCCACTTCGATGTTACATATTGATGATTTTCATGACCTTTGGACACACATTCAAAAGAGTTTTGGCGTCAAGAATGGACAACGTGTTCAACGTCTCAAAACTGAGCTAGCTACATGTCGTCAAAAAGGGCTACCTGTAGAAGCATACTACGGCAAGCTTAGTCAATTATGGCGTAGTTTAGCAGACTACCAACAAGCTAAAACCATGGAAGAAGTTCGCAAAGAAAGAGAAGAAGATAAACTCCATCAATTCCTCATGGGTCTTGATGAAGTCGAGTATGGAGCTGTAAAATCTGCTCTCTTGTCTCGGGTTCCTTTACCAACACTTGAAGAAGCATACAATGCAGTATCTCAAGATGAAGAATCCAAGACTTTAGGTCGGATGCATGAAGAACACAATGAAGGTGTGAGTTTTGTCATTCAAACTACCTCGGGACCACGAAACTCGGTGCAAAACAAAGGAGTAACCGTACCTGCGTGTACTCTCTGTGGTCGTAGTAATCATTTGACAGAAAACTGTTTTCGAAAGGTCGGTTATCCTCCTTGGTATGACGACTATTCGCGAGGAAAACCACGAGGAAACTCCTCTCGCTCCGGGTCTGGAGGACCTAATCGTGGCTCAAGTTCTCCATTAATGGGTTCTACCAAAGGGAAATCATCAATTCCATCTCAAGCAAATCATGTTTTTGTCGAAAACAATGGTTCTGTTTTTGGTCACCATGCACGATCAATACAAACTACAAATGCGTCTTTAACCGATGCTGACCGTGCTGGGATTAGTGGCTTGAGTGATGACCAATGGAAGACGTTGCTGTCTCTTCTTGCTGAACGCACACCTCCTAACACTACACGTCTCACGGGTAAGTACTTTCTCGAATCCTGGATTGTTGATACTGGAGCTTCGAATCATATGACTGGTTCCATTGATTTTCTAGTTGATATTTGTGATATGGCTCCTGTTTTGATCAAACTTCCTGATGGAAGACTTACTTCCGCAAATAAACAGGGACGGGTCCATCTTGGATCTTCTTTAAGTCTTCAAAATGTGTATTTTGTTGATGGTCTTCAATGTCATCTAATTTCAGTCTCTCAGTTGACTAGAGACAGGGGTTGTGTATTCCAGATAACTGATCGCCTGTGTATTATTCAGGACCGCACCACGATGATGCTGATTGGGATGGCTAAACAAGAACATGGACTATATTTCTTTAGAGGGATTGAAGTTTCATCGTCGGTAACAAGCTTGGATTCATCAAGTATTGAAGTTTGGCACCAACGTTTGGGACATCCATCTTCTAAAGCTTTGGAATTATTGGATTTTTCTGGATTTCGTAATGTTCGTTTTGATTCAAAGGCGTGTGATATCTGTATTCGCGCTAAACAAACAAAAGATTCGTTTTCTTTGAGTACTAATAAAACAAGTTTTGCATTTGAAATGATTCATTGTGATCTTTGGGGTCCATATCGAACTTCAGCTTTATGTGGTTCACGCTATTTTCTGACAATCGTCGATGATTACTCACGAGGAGTATGGATTTATTTGTTAACATCAAAACAAGAGGTCTCTCATCATCTTAAAAACTTTCTTGCGCTTGTTGAACGTCAATTCTCAACTCAAGTCAAAATTGTTCGAAGTGATAATGGCACCGAATTCACTTGTATGAAGAATTTTTTCGCTCAGAATGGTATGATTCATGAAACATCTTGTGTTGGTACTCCGCAACAGAACGGTCGAGTAGAAAGAAAACATCGACATATTTTAAATGTTGCACGCGCTCTTCGTTTTCAAGCACATCTTCCAATTGAGTTTTGGGGATATTGTGCACTCGCGGCTGCTTATCTGATTAATCGCACTCCAACAAAGTTACTCAATGGAAAAACACCATTTGAGCTAGTTTACAAACGGCCTCCACCTATGAGCCATCTACGAGTACTTGGTTGTCTTTGCTATGTGCATAATCAAAAGCATGGAGGAGATAAGTTTGCTACTCGCAGCAACAAATCTATTTTCATTGGGTATCCGTTTGCACAAAAGGGTTGGCGTGTTTATAATCTCCAAACGAAGAAAATATCTGTTTCGAGGGACGTATTGTTTCACGAATCTGTTTTTCCATTTCTTGATGCTGAAAATATCACGCCTTCTCCGATGACGTCTTTGATGCCATCCTCTGTTTTTTCACCACCGGCCGATGATATTGAACCTCCATCATCGTCGGGTACAGACCACACATCACCGGAGTCACCTCCTTCACTCCCTGACCAAATTGTGATCGTTTCTCCATCTCCAATAGCACCAATCTCCGATACAACGGAACCACATGAAATTTCGAACTCATCGATTGGCACTTCTGATAATATAGACCATTCGAGTTCAGCTCCAAACGAATCAGTCCCATCCAACATCGATCAATCAGAAACACTTGGTCGTGGTTACCGTAAGAAAGCTCCTCCCATAAAGCTTGCTGACTATGTAACTCGACTCCTTCATGAGCCACATCCCTCAGCCACACCGTATCCACTTGATAATTATTTGTCCAGCTCTCAATTCTCAGAAAACTATCAAGTTTATCTCTTGGCCATTACCTCGGGTAAAGAACCTAAAAGCTACAAAGAAGCTGTTGAAGACGAGAATTGGCGTCTCGCGATCAAAGAAGAAATGGTCTCATTGGATGAGGCTGAGACGTTCACTATTGTTGATCTTCCTCCTGGGAAGAAAGCTCTTGGTTGTAAGTGGGTTTTTCGACTCAAATTTAAAGCCGATGGCGATCTTGAACGTCATAAGGCGCGCCTTGTGATACTTGGAAATAATCAAACTGAAGGAATTGATTATAACGAAACTTTTGCTCCCGTTGCTAAGATGGTTACTGTGCGTGTGTTTCTTTAGCAAGTGGTTTCTTTGGATTGGGAAGTTCATCAAATGGATGTTCATAACGCTTTTCTCCATGGAGATCTTGATGAAGAGGTCTACATGCAACTTCCTCCGGGTTTTCGAACCACTGATAAAAACAAGGTTTGTCGCCTTCACAAGTCCTTATATGGACTAAAGCAAGCTCCCCGTTGTTGGTACGCAAAATTGAGTTCTGCTTTGATTGACTACGGTTTTGAGCAGAACGGTTCCGATCACTCTCTTTTTACACTCGCGCGAGAGGCTGTCCGCGTTCACGTCTTGGTTTATGTGGATGATTTGATTATTACTGGTAGTACTCCTGCTGTGATTTGCGAGTTTAAGCACTACTTGAGTTCTAGGTTTCATATGAAAGATCTTGGAATTCTTCGATATTTCTTGGGGATTGAAGTTGCTCGCAATCCGAGTGGTATGTACTTATGTCAAAGGAAATATGCCCTCGACATCATCACCGAAACAGGTCTCCTCGGCGTTAAACCGGTTTCATTTCCTCTTGAACAAAATCACAAGCTTGCTTTAGCCAAAGGTGCTCAATTCCCCGATCCTACTCAATATCGTCGCTTAGTTGGTAGGCTTATTTACCTTCATGTTACTCGACCAGAATTGTCTTATGTGATACACATCTTGTCTCAATTCATGACTGCTCCCAAAGCAGAGCATTGGGAAGCTGCTCTTAGAGTTGTTCGATATTTGAAAAACAGTCCTGGCCAAGGAATTCTTCTTCGCGCAAATTCTGAGTTGACTTTAACAACTTGGTGTGACTCTGATTATGCATCGTGTCCTCTGACTTCTCGATCTCTTACTGGTTGGTTTATTCAACTTGGTGGTTCTCCGGTGTCTTGGAAGACAAGTAAACAAGAAGTTGTTTCTCTTTCCTCCACTGAGGCCGAGTATCGAGCCATGGTTGAAACGTTAAAAGAAATTATTTGGCTCCGTGGTCTTCTTCCCTCTCTTGGTATTTCTTGCTCACTTCCGACATTGGTCAATTCAGATAGTTTATCCGCTATCAAGTTAGCAGCAAATCCAGTTTATCACGCACGTACAAAACATATAGCTAAGGACATTCATTTCATCCGCGACGAAATCATCCGAGGAACGATTACTACACGCCACGTTTCCACAAAATCACAGCTCGCTGATATCATGACTAAAGCTTTAGGACGTCGTGAATTCGAAGTTTTTCTTACCAAGTTGGGTGTTTGTAACCTCCACACTCCACCTTGAGGGGGGGTATTGGGCCTATATGGACTACGGTCCATCAAATGTAATCAGTTACCCTAGGTCAACTCATGTAAGCCTCTATATAAAGGCATGCTTCTACTTCTTAATACACAAGCCACCTTTTACCTCATATTAGGTTCTTGACAGTATGCGCCTAGGTCGATTGGTGCTCTTTAACGGGTCGAGTCGTCGTTAATGGATCCGTGCTGGCCCATTCTCTGAATTGTTCTCCGAAGCTCCGTGTCGAGTCGGGTTTGGTAATGGGTCCTAAACCCGGTACCACCAGAAACTTTGAAACCAAAAATTAGAATTGAACTCGGACCAATTGGGAAACACACTAAACCAACGTAATATAATTAGTATTTCAAACTTTACAATATTCCATAATTAACATTGTGCTTATAATAAACAAAGCAGTCTAGATCAACGGTAACACTAGTTGAAAATGTCATCATCGTTCACTACTATATTAAAATTTCATATATAAATAATGATTCCTTACATCGTTCTAAAAGTAATCCGGGAAATGTGAGAGCATGATTTAAAGCGATAGTGTGTTGCATAATTGAGTATAGTTCAAAAGGGAATTGACAATTAATTTTGCTCAGAGTGCCCAAAATGTATTAGTCATTTACAAATTGATTAATTCAAATGATCATTAGATATATACTTCGATACAAAAGATGCCCCTTTAATAGAACTATATAACCTTAAATATGTGATCTTGGATTCCTTTAAAGTAATCTTACCTATCAGAAAGTTATATATACAATATTTATATGTTGGATAAATAGTTAACACTAAAACGTTAGGTAAAAATGTGGAAGCTCCCTTGGTTTAATGGTTGACTAAGAGTTTTAAAGCTTTTACACCAGAAGGTACAGAGTTCAAGTCCCGGAGAAAACAAATATTTGGAGGAATATTTTACAGGAGATTTCTAGCGTGGTGCAAGGAAAGCCGAGGGGTCCCACATATCAATGTTAAATTGTCCGTGTAACTGTTTTCATAATTTGTAACAATTCATAAATCTAGATGATTAAAAAAAGTGTGGAAGTATAGTATTAATTGTATTATGTAAGATGTCAGAAATAATCACTCCTAAGTCCTAACAAAAATTGTGAAGCCCCTAATCCAATCGTTGACGAAGGGTTTAATTAGGTTTTTACACCCGAAAATCTGGGGTTCGATTCCAGATAACACGATTTACGAATAAATCTCCAAATTAATGGAGCTAAGTTTGCAGGAAATCCCAACGTTACGCAATTAGAACCGTTCGCCATGATTCTATGCATGGAAGGTAGGAAATGTCTTTCACGAGCATAGAGCAGGAAGTATTGTTTGTCGTGGATCTACTAGGATCGGAGTGAATTGTCCGTGGTAAAATAATAACAGTTATCATAATTTGTAATAAAATAATAATCAATTTAGACGTTAAAAAAAGTTTAACAAAAATCAAAAATGCTCTTGGGACACAACTAATATTACATGTTGTGGTTTCGGGTCTGGAAGAATTACAGTTTTGGCCTGGCACCTTCTGGTAGTTAAAAAAAAACAAATATTAGAAATCTAAGATTACCAAGACATTTTCTATTTAAAGGCAGATAATAAAATCATTAATTGCCAAAGCTAAATCTAAATCCATATATTTCTATTTTAAAATCACTATATTATAATCCAATTTTATTATATTAATTTTGTAATATAGTACAATAGTACATCATGAAAATGTTTGTGTTTATATACAATTTTTAATTTAAAAGTTATATTTGAAAAGTATATTTATTTTTATTTAAATTAGCAATTGTCTTCTTATTTCTTGTTTTATGGCCCACAAGCCCATTGAAATGTTTTATAATGGGGGTAACGAGGCTTAAGCCAATACTGTAACCATTCGATAACTGTCCTATGATTCTTACCTTTGAAATTATTCATATTATATAACTTGATACCGTTCACTTCGAAATGTTGATGGACCAACTAGATCTTTTGTTTAGCAATCAAGCATATAAATAATACACAAAATACACAATGCAACACTGAAGTATTCTTTCCTCATGTGGCTGGCTATAAAAATTCGTCTTTCAACAGGGATCGAATGAAACGATGGAGCTCCACTCAAAACACGCATTGTGTTTTATTTCAAAACTATACGGAAGCTAATTTTCACTGCACATTTTCAAAACATGTTTGGGAAAAACTTACTCATGGGATCATGAAGACTCATTACACAGTGGATTGGAACAACATTCTCTCTTTCATATCAGATTCTACTTACGATTACATTCTTATGAGATATGTATTCGAGGCTGAGGTATACAACATATGGAGAGAGATAAACGGGAGAAGGCATGGTAAACAGCCAGACCGATGTGACAAAATGATAAAAACCGATTCAATTTTATACGAGACTTATGAGACAAACGTTTCGAGAAAAGCTTTGTTTTCTAGTTTAGCTCTAGAACATATTAAAAAAAATGAATCCCAACCAGTCTAATGTTTTAAAAAATAAAAGTGTAAAAGCGGTTTTTTTTTTAATTTGAATAAATTTAATTTTTTTAATACACAAAATAATAGAGACACAATAATGATTTTGTAATTTACGTGCGAAATAAATAAATCCACTATAAAAAAATCGAACTCTTCTCTACAGTTTGACAATTGACATTATAATGACATATCATTATTTTTTATATAATTTTATTATATAATTTAATGGAACAATAAAAATTTATCTATTAATCATTTTTTTAAAACACATATCTATTAATCATTATGTAAATTTTAATAAAAAATTAAAACTCTTCAAAATATCAGTTTAATGATTTTTTTTCTCATATTAGTTTTATTTACTATTTACAATTGTTGTTTTTGTCACACACATATATGTGTATATATATATATATATGACAACTTCTCATAACTTGAAGTTTTAAGAACCTTCAAATATTATATAAGATTGTTGAAACTAATTAACATTAATTAGCTATATATTAAATTATTGAAATTAATTGTCAAAATCATAACAAATTTAATAAATAAATTAAAAATGTCAAATGTCAAAAGAGTAGATGACACATGGCAACTTCTCATAACTTGAAGTTTTGAGAACCTTAAAATATTATATAAGATTTATGTATATATCTATTTATTAATCTTAAATCATAACCATTAATTTGACATTTTCTCTCTAGTCCTTATAATATGAGTAACTCTTAAATATTACATATGCAAGATCTTAAATTCAAAAGTACATAAATATATAAATTAATAGTACACTTGGAGATGAACTCATTTAGAAGTTCTAAATATGGATCATAGTTTTGGAAACTTACTTTCCATTTCAAAAAAATCTGCGGCTTTTTATTTCATTTTACAAGTTACCAAAAATATCATCTAAATACACCTCCCCCTTAAGATCTTAGTTATAAATGATTTGTGATCTCTCTCTCTTTATTTTATTGATTAGAGATTGTAATCTTTAGATTAATAAAATGATGAATCAAAAATGAATATAAAAATAATATTTTACGAGAGACATAACATCCTATCCAGTATAGAGAGAGCTCTTCTTCTTCGAGGAATCAAAACTGCAAAGGAACAAAACAAAGAATAGAAAAATTGTGAAGTTTTCTAAGTCGACGTACGTATTTACATATGTATAAGATTTACGTGATAATATTAGTTGTGTAAAGACAATTAGACATTTATCCATAGATCTACAGATTAACTTCGCTAATTACAAATGCAAGAGTTAACCTAATAGTTCCATAGACCATAAAATATTGTCTGATCTTCTGATTTCATTGTTGGAGGTTTAGTGAGTTGACGAAGGAGATGCAAAACGGAGCTCCAAGAATGATGGCAGGCCGAATCATGACTCAAGTTTTTGTTCTGATTTTTCTTCTTCAAGGGGTTCATTCTCGAACATCAAGGTATATACTCAACTTTTTTGTTTCCATGAATACAAAATTATAAATACTATTTCAATTTCCGCGTGGTTCAAATTTTTATTTAGTTTTTGTTGTATACATGAATTAGATTTGTTAGTTAAAAACACTTAATTCGTTTTCAGGTTCTAACATCTTTTACTTATCTTGGTTTTCTGACAAACAATTAATTATTTAAATTATTTCAGTAATTTAACAATCATATATTTAAATAATGTTGATAATGTTATATACTCTATATGGAAGGACCTAATTTTGGTATTATATATCATAGTTATTTCTTTCAATTTCTATTCAAATAATGCTTAATTAGATTTCTTTCCCCTTTCGTATCTAATCAATAGTTGAATCTACACATAGATTGATGCACTTAAATAAAATGGTATGTTTGACCAAAAAATAAAATAGAATTGTAATATATTCTTCTTATTACAGAAACAAATTAAACATCGCAAAACGGGGACCAAAACTTGCACCTCCACCGGTTACACTCAAGAAAGTTGGTCATGACCAAGTACGATCGAAACATCTATTTCATCTTCGGGATCTTTAGTTTAATTATGATTCTATAAGATTTTATCAATATTAATAGTAGAACATATTGGTCAAAGCAAGTATGATATGATATTTGATACTTGTTTTGTTTATTGTTCAAGGTGGTCGTTGATAACGGTATTATCCAAGTTACATTTTCGAATCCAAAAGGCTTAATAACAGGAATTAAGTACAATGGTTTTGAAAATGTGCTGAACGAAAATATTGAAACTAGCGGGTAACGATACATATTTATATCTTAAATACATATATATCAAGATAATGTTTCGTCTGATATTTAATTATCATTATATGTAGGTATTGGGACGTAGTATGGTATGAATCAGGACAAAAGCCACAAATCGATCAGTGAGTTTTCGAATCTCTCTCAATATATATCCTTTACGAGTATATATAATTTTCGAGTAATATATTACGTACGTTGTTAACAGTTTAGGAGGAGCAAAATTCGATATTGTAAATCAAACAAGTGAGCATGTCGAAATTTCATTTTCGAAAAAATGGAGTATATCTCAACGCGGTTCTGTAGTCCCATTAAACGTAGACAAAAGGTACGTACATGTTATTCTAATTTTGTTTTCTAAAAATATATTGGTTGAGAATTTAAATATAGATCGAAAATTGTTCTCTTTAAAGGTATATTATTCGAAGAGGTGTGTCTGGAGTATACATGTACGCTGTGTTAGAGAGGTTAGAAGGTTGGCCAGAAGTGGACATGGACCAAACCAGAATCGTCTTCAGGCTTAATACAACAAAGTAAATTAACCATTATATTTTACATAACATTTCAAATAATGTCTTAGTGTTCATAAGTGTTGTGATTAAGAAACAAATTATGATTTTTATGGAATGTTTTTTTTTCCAGATTCGATTATATGGCTTTATCGGATTTTCGACAAAAAATTATGCCTTTTCCATCAGATCGAGATATCACCAATGGTCATGCTAGTCCATTAGATTACAAAGAAGCTGTTCGTTTGATGAATCCAAAAAATCCCATACTTAGAGGACATGTATAAATAAATTAACCAGCTGAAACAAAATGAAATCTAACTTTTTTATTTATGATTTTTGTTCATTTATAATTACATTTAACCTCTTTTTAAAAAAAGATATGTGAACCTTGAATATTTTACTGATAAATAGAAACAAAATACTTTAATTTTTTCTTTTTTTTTGGGGTTAAATATACATTTTATAAATTGAAAACTTCTCATCATTAATAAGTCAAAATTATATTTCTTAGGGTTAAAAAAAATGATTTTACTAGGGTATTAATTTGGTGCGACGCAGGTTGATGATAAATATATGTACTCAATGGAGGACATAGACAATAAAGTTCACGGTTGGATATCAACGGACCTACGTGTCGGCTTCTGGATGATTACTCCAAGCGATGAGTTTCGTGTTTGTGGGCCCATCAAACAAGATCTCACTTCTCATGTCGGCCCTACTACTCTTTCGGTGAGTTCATCCACACTCAATAACACCCCCAGTTTCTATTTAACATAGATGTTATATTATTTTTATTTTTATTATATATTTTGAAATGGTTTAAACAAAAGTTAAACTGAAACATTTTCGTATTACTGTAAAAAATATAAAAATTGATTTACCTAGTGAAAAATATACATATCTAGTCTCACCAATTTAACAAGTAAAAACAGAATTGACTGCGATTAGTAATTTTGTACCGCAATGGTAGAAGATATAGCGTTTTGTTAGTAATCATTAAAAAAGGTAACTAAAAATGTTATATCTAATTTAATTTTATACTGTTTTTTACTGCTTTAATTTACAGTTTTGCACTATTCTAAAAAAATCTGTATATTTTTAAATCATCTATGTTCATTTTCAATTTTTTTTAAAAACACACTAGCTACTATCTTTTTGGATATTCACATTGTCAGATGATATTTTGTCCAATTTAATTTGATGTGATGAAATCTATTTCTGTTTAATTATTCTCTTTATTGATTTTGAGATTATCGGGTTTAATTTAGATGTTTACAAGTGTACATTACGTGGGAAAAGAAATGAACACAGCTTATACAAGCAACGAGCCATGGAAGAAGGTGTTTGGTCCTGTCTTTGTTTATCTCAACTCTGGTTCCTCTCATAATCATCTCTGGACCGATGCTAAACGACAGGTATCAACGACGATCCATTATATTTTCTTTCAATTCATATAATCATGATTATTATTTATGTATATATTTAAAATGTTATAGATGGAAGCAGAGGTCCAAAGCTGGCCTTATGAATTCGTGAACTCAGTAGATTATCCTCTTCATCACCAAAGAGGAACAGTCAATGGTCAATTATTTGTCATGGACAGGTAAATAAATATTTCCCTTTTTGTTCAAATGTTGTTGTCTTACATATCTTTGAAATACTGTTTTACAATCCAAATATGACATAATGTAGATACATTAGCAAGTCAAAGTTATTCGGTGAATTTGCTTTTGTGGGTTTAGCAATACCTGGTGAAGCTGGTTCATGGCAAAAAGAAAACAAGGTACTATTGCTATATGATTTGTAATAATACTATTGGCATGGTGGCTAGCATCAAAGTTTGATATCAAAAGATGTATTATGTTCATGCTATCTAATTTTTTATTGCATGAGTTTTGTATTTGAATACTATTGGCTGATGGCAATTAATAATCTTTCAAAATAAAATTAGGGATATCAATTTTGGACACGAGCAGACAAATTGGGGAGGTTCACAATAGCAAATGTGAGACCAGGGAGTTATAGTCTCTATGCCTTTGTTTCTGGATTTATTGGTGATTATAAATACGAGCATGACATTACCATCACACCAGGTAAATTTTGATTTTCTTCATATCATATCTTCTTAGTATATACAAAAATGAATTACTATGTGTTTAAAGACCTATTTAGATCCAACTAAAGAAGCATTATAGTGACAATTCGGTTCACGTCTTATTGTTTTCTATACTAAGTTTTTTAAATGGGTCACATTAAAAGGCACATAACAAAGATAATTCATGTGTTTGGTTTGATGTAGGTATGGAGATAAACGTTGGACCCATAGTATACGAGCCGCCAAGAAGCGGTCCGACACTATGGGACATCGGAGTACCCGACCGGACCGCTGCAGAATTCTACATTCCAAATCCGGACCCAACCCTTTTGACAAATCTCTATCTTAATAGCTCAAATCCTTCTCAAGACAGGTAATATAATTAATCATCACATCAAATATATTATTTTACTGAATGGTTTTCCTAATATACTAAATGGTGGTTTATTTGTTAATATAATAATCAGATTTAGACAATATGGTCTTTGGGATCGTTACAATGTTTTGTATCCTCGAAATGATCTTGTTTACATTGATGGAGTGAGTGACTATAAAAAAGACTGGTTCTATGCACAAGTCACCAGGTAATATATTTTACATTTTAATATTTTTAAATGTTGTTGCATATTGTTCACTTAACTCTTATTGATACAAATATATATATTTTACTATAATATACAGATATGTTGGAAATCGGACATATAAAAAAACAACATGGAAAATTGTGTTTGATTTAAAATCAGTGACTCAAACTGGAAACTACACACTTCGAATGGCTTTGGCTGCAGCCACGACCGCAGATTTATTTGTTCGGGTTAATAAAGCTAATTCTAAACTTATATTCCAAACCGGGTTAATAGGTAAAGATAATGCGATCGCGAGGCATGGAATCCATGGGTTGTACAAATTGTACAACATCGATTTTCATGGAAAATTGCTTAGGGTTGGTAAAAATACGATTTTCCTTACTCAAGATCGGAACACTAGTTTGTTTGCAGGTGTTATGTATGACTATCTTCGTTTGGAAGGTCCGCCAATTTGATAATGTAAGGGGTTATTGTTTTTTAGATGTCAAAGCTAAATTATGATAAAATGTTGTGTTCATACAATAGTGATGAATGTGTAAAATTATATTATTATATATATTAAAGCGTATATGAAATATATCATATTATGTAACCTTATATTATTATTTGTTCTGTCAACATTATGTAACATTATCTTAAAATTAAGTACATGCTTTGGTATGACTCATACAAAAAGTCGTCGATCTTTCTCAAACAAAACGGCATCGTTTACATCCATTTGTATCTATATAAAGGTAACTTTGGTCCCTTGTTCGAAATTAGAGAAAGAACAAAAAAAAGAGAGAGATGGAGAGAGAGAAGAGCGTAGAGGCGTTTGGATGGGCCGCGAGAGACTCCTCAGGCCAGCTCTCTCCCTTTGTCTTTTTAAGAAGGTAACATGAATCAATGATGAAGATGAATTGTTACATGATGCATGCTTTATGTTACCATGGTAATGAATGTTACATGATGGTACGTATGTGCAGAGAAACAGGAGAAGAAGAAGTGAGAGTGAAGGTGTTATACTGTGGAATATGTCATAGTGATCTTCATTGTCTCAAGAACGAATGGCATTCCTCTATTTACCCTTTGGTTCCTGGGTACGTAATTTCTCTAATTATACATAATACAAATTTGATTAAAAACTTGTCAAGACAAACCAAACTTTAGCTTATGATGATTTGAATAGTTAAGGATTATATCAAAAGCCGACTGTTTGATTAGTAATGTTAAAATATCTCAAATTAATATATTTGTAAAACTTTAAATTTATAGGTTTGTTCTTTCCGATCGAATTGGTTATAGTTAATATTGGATTCTAATGTATTAATCTAAATAAATTGACAGATAAAAAAAGATAGTCTAGGATTAATTTATAGGTGACATGATATTCTACCATATGTTTAAGAAAATAATAAAATAGTGGATTTGGTTGGTAAAATTACTTATTAGAGACCAAAATAATATAATTGAGTGGAATTAAATGTGGCAAGTTCTTGGTTGCCCACTGTTTATAGTGGAGCACTTACTTTGCTCTTTTCTTTACGCTAATTTAAATAAATATTTGACAGATAAAACCAATTATTACTCTCGCATAAGTTTTGCCAAAAATTAGCACTCAACTCCATTATTACCACCATCACTTAAAGTTGACTATTTTAGCCTTTGTTCCATTTTCAAGTTGACCTAATTATAAAGATAAATATGATTGTGGATGTATAATTCTATAATGTCAATAAAAATGAATTATTATAAATAAATATGATTTAATTGAGGGTCATACTTTACTTTTGTTTACTACTTTCTTAATTCTCCCAAGAAACGTTTAATAAGAATTATATGAACGTTTGGTTGTTTATTACAGCCACGAGATCGTTGGAGAAGTGAGTGAGATTGGTAACAAAGTGAGTAAATTCAATATTGGAGACAAAATCGGTGTGGGATGCATAGTAGATTCGTGTCGCACTTGCGAGAGCTGCCTTGAATATGAAGAAAACTATTGTACTAAAGCAGTCGCAACTTATAGCGGACTTCACCGTGACGGAACGGTTAACTACGGTGGATACTCTGACCACATTGTTGTCGATGAACGTTACGCCGTCAAAATCCCCCATACATTGTCTCTCGCTTCGGCCGCACCTTTGCTTTGTGCAGGTTTTAATTAGTTCAAAATATTTACATTTCAATTTTTTTTAATCAAAACTAGTCTACTAAACCATATTCTAACTCCTTTTGCCGAGAAATAGAGTCGAATTTTCGTGCTTAAAGATTTTACATGGCCATAGCAAAAATGAAACCTATGAATATGTGATATGCTCAAATTTACCCTGAGCTACTCTCTCAAATTAAGAGGTCGTCGTAGTAGGGGTCGAATCACTGGGAGTCAAATCAAACGATAGGAATATTGACTTCAAATTCGGCTAAGTAAAATAATATAGAATAAAGACAAAAGCAAATCGAAACAGAGAAAGATTGTTGATTTAAAATTCAATTAAACAAAGTGCTAGGCTTTTGGGTAATTCTCAGGATGAATCAGAATTGCAGGTTAAACAAAATCAGGATTTAATTAAGAACCGTTCTAGAATTTGGAACACTAATGTATAATTAACCAACTGTCGTTGCGAAAACTAACTATGTCTAAACCCTAGAAAACCAAATTTCTTTGCGAATTCAATCAATTTAAACAAGCATTAAATTCAAGTCCAATTTGTTCACAAAATCCCTAAACCAAATTTCTTTGCGAATAAGTAATTTTGCTCACCTAAGATCTAGTTCTGGCTAATCAATTACACTTTCGTGTCAATCTATCAACCTAAGATAACTAATTTAGAGTGATCAATTCTAAATCAGAGTTAAAGCAATCTAGGTGAAGAACCTAACAGATAATCCTAACAAGTGAGTTTACCCTAACAATTCATCATCATTCCATTCGAACTACCCTAAACCTAACAAGCAAACTACTCAGACATGGCAGCAAAGCAAATCATAGCTGAATAATACTGCATAAAGAAAGAGTAAAAGAAGAATTACAATAGGGTTCGAAGAATCTCAAAGTAATGAAGTAAACTTGTCTCCCTAAAAACCCTGAAAAATCTCTCTCTTAAAGCTCTCTCAACTTTTTTAAGTAAAAACTAAAGTCCCCCATCTAAAAACCTAAAATAAACTATTTATAGAGGTAAAACTCGTGGTGGGATTTTATGACGGTTTATTGGTAACTTCTGGCCCGAAAAGGAACAATTTTCCTTCTTTAGGTCGGTCTCTGCGAGCACCTGTCGATCGATCGTCCTTGTGTCTGTCGATCGACAGGCTGTAGTGTAGCTGTCGATCGATCGTCCTTCTTTGGGCTGTCGATCGACAGACTGCTTCATATCAGCTTCTTTTCTTGCAAAATCCGGCTCCAACCTTGTTTACGTTCCAAAATGCACCGTATTCACCAAATAAGCTCCTCACGTGCAATAACCTGTTAAGATACTAAAAAGACTCGAAATACAGCGAAAAGACTCGATAAAAGGACTTATATCATGGTCGAAAACTGGTAAAAACCATGATATATCAACTCCCCCAGACTTAGCTTTTGCTTGCCCTCAAGCAAACTAGAGACTAAAACTGAAGTCGAGGTTTGAAAATCGCGAGAACTTACTTATCTTTGGGAACATTGCTTTCGCTTTCTTGACTCTTTCGCTGCATGTAAACAAAGTACCTTTGGCGGTCACGAATCTCAACCATCATAGGTTGGGCCTCAAATCTTAACCTGCAAACCCATCAGTTTCACATTCTCCTAACTGTCGCACACTCGATCGAAGTGATGATGGAATTCTCTCCAATGATATCAACCAAGTAAAAGGGCTAGGTGTGATGTAAAAGGCTTTTGTGTTTAAGTGGAGTTAAAGAGTGTTTAGGGTTACCGGATTTTATTTGGTGGATGCAGACATTATGCATAATCACAAGAGAGAGTCGGGTCCAGTTGATGCCCACAGTTTCTCATTCACATTGCACTCCCTCCTCCAAAACGTTATTAGGAACCAAACACCTTCATATAATAATCACGTTCCACTTTCCACATCCAACTTCCTCATTCCTTGGGATTTTCTTTTAAAGCTAGAGACTTATTAAAATGATCATTTCCCTTTCCCTTACTTATTTTTCGAAATAAAAGATTTTTTTTTTTTTTTTTTTTTCAAGACTAAGGGGGGAAATGATTTTACAAAGATATTAGTCGCGAAAATTACCATTGTTGTGTATTAAGTCCCAAAGAATGCTTAGCATTGCTGCTCTCTTTCAAGTACTCCTACCAATTTTTTTTTTTTTTCGTGCAATTTTTGTGAATGAAAAACTGCGTCGGACCTCTTTCTCTCCGGAGTTTATACACATGCCTGCACATAAAACTAAGGAAAAGAGACTGCATGAGGTTTGAACAAAAGGTTAAGGTTAGGGGTTGGGTACCAACTAAAAATGAGCTGGCCATTCAGGATCAACAAAGAGTGGTAAAGAGAATAAGGAGTCCTGAATGTTTTACTGTCGTGATATCATCAAAGAGAATATAGCGAGATGGAGATCAAGTGTGCTAGTCTGGAGTTTGATCTACTTCGTTCTGCAAATTGCGATAAGAGGGGAACCTGTACTATCATCTGATTTCGAATTCGTTCCATCCAAAGGCTTCATCGCAACAACTAAAAGTTTCAAAAACTAAGCTTTATTCCTAAGAAAGATCATTATTCCCTACATTTTGACTCAATAAAAACAAATTTTTGACTCCAAAATAGAAAACAATGTTAGTAACTACCTCCCCCAGACTTAAACAACACTGTCCCCAGTGTTATTAAATCTGAGATTGGTGAAAAGAAAAAGAAAAAGTCAGAAAATTTGTGAAAAGAATGAAATTCGGACCTGTTCTGCTGGCCTGTCGATCGATCAGCACGATGTGTGTCGATCGACAGGTCTTCATGGGGGTGTCGATCGACAACCAACAGGTGTGTCGATCGATAGATTCGTCGAAAATCTGAAATCTTGGCTCTGACGACTGATGTTGTTGGAGAAATCTAAAGAAAAGCTGAAGATCACTGAAACAAAATACCATCAAATACCACAGCAAAGAGTCGCAAACAACAATGTTCACAAATCCTAAAAATTAAAAGGAAACAAAGAACAAACTGACTCAAAGAAAGAAAAATGACTCAAAAGAAAAGAAAAACTTACAGGTGGGTTGCCTCCCACCAAGCGCTTGTTTTCAGTCATTAGCTTGACTGAGGATGATGTTCAGGTTGGAGGTGGATCACTGAAATGCACTCCCCCAGACTTGCAAGGAACAATACCAGGAAAGAGCTTCATAGTGTTTTCGAACATCTCTTGGACAACTATCTCTCCCTTGTCCCTCAACTCCAAAGGAATGACAATTCTGAACTTGGAGAATGGTTTAGAGGTCTTTCTGCACTTCACCTTGGGAACTCTTCGCACTTGGAGCTTGCTGGAATTTTGTTATCACGACGTGGAATGGGAGGAGCCAATTTGAGAACGTTTTGAACCTTCTTCGTCTCATTTTCAAAACCCAGCGTATCTCCAACATTGACACTCATACAGGAAGCTGATGTGACAAGGACCGAAGGATAGAAAACATCCTTGTTGATGTTCGAGAAGGAGATCCGCTTATTAGGAAAATCCACCATTGCTCCCACTGTTGCAAGGAACTGTGCACCAAGAACCAATGGTTTACAGATATCATCTTTTCTCTCAATGATGTAGAAGTCCGTAGGAACAAGACAATCTCCTATTTGAATTGACACGTCAGGAATGAAGCCTTTAGAAATTGTAAATGATCTATCTATGAGCTCGATATAAGTCCTTGAAGGTTGTAACTCCAAGATTCCTAGCTTCTTTGCAACAGCTTCACACATAACATTCACATTGGCTCCTGTGTCGCATAGAGAATCCTTCAATTCTACACCATTGATCGAACAAGGAACCACAAACATTCCCGGATTCAACAACTTTGGCAGCTTCCTCAATGATGTTGGAGCTTGTTTTCCTTTCTCCTTAGGTGCTTTGTCACTGCCTTGGTTGGTGCATGAAGGGTACAGACTCCTTGGGTACGGAACCTCGGGCTTGTAGACACGTTCAATGGCGGTTTCCGACTGACATTCGAAAATCTCTGCATTTTTCGGGGCTGTCGATCGACACTCATCAGGTGTGTCGATCGACAGGGCTGCTGAAATCGTGTTCGTACCGAAATTTTCTGTAGCTGTCGATCGACAACCACCTGGTCTGTCGATCGACAGGCCCTCCGAAATCTCAAAATTAAAATTTTCTTCAGGAACCACGAGCAAGGCTTCATCTTCGCACTTCTCAACAGTTGGAAACAGTTGTTCTTCACTCTTTAACGTGATTGAATTGGAGAAATGCTTTGGGTTCATGTCAGATTTCCCTGGAAGACAACCTTCTTGTCTCTTTACATTTTCAGCAGTCTGAGCAACCTGAGTACCAAGCTTCTTCAAGTGAATGTTGATGGCTTCTATTTTTCCATTGAGATTAGTGTACAACCCGTCAATCTTCCCATTGATACTTACTGTTAGGGTTTGTTGCCCCTCAAGAAGCTGTTCGAACATACTCTTCAAGTCACTTTCTGAAGAGTTAGCAGGAATCGGTTGATACGATGAAGATCCGTAGTTCCTCTGATTGTAATTGTTGTATCCCTTGTTCTCTGACTGATTCCCATACCGCTGATTCTGGTAGCCATTCTGGTTGATGTAATTAACATTTTCCTCAACAATCTCCGCTCCATTTGTTTGACCAGCTCCTCGTCTCCTTTCCTCGTCAATCTTCTTTGTACTATTGCTAGTAGATACGTTCTTGATGAGCTCAAAGCAATCAGCTGGGAACCTGGTTTTGAAATTCCCATTACTCGAAGCATCTAGAGTCATTTGATGTCTCCAATCCATTCCTCTGTAGAATATACCTAGCAGCTGAACCTCTGTAAACCCGTGATGAGGACAATCTCTCTGATATCCCTTGAACCTTTCCAATGCAGCCTTGAAAGATTCTGTCATATTCTGAGCGAATGTTTGGATCTTAGCTCGTAGATCCTCTGAACGTGACTCATCGTAGAAGTGACTCAGGAAAGCACTCTTGGTATCTCTCCAAGTAGTCAGTGAGCCTGGCTCCAACTGCTTCAGCCAAGAGGCTGCCTCTCCAGCAAGAGAAAATGGAAACAGCTTGCACATAATATAATCTTCAGACACGTTGTTAGCCTTAATGCTAGATGCAAGATCCTCGAACATCTCAAGATGATCCATGGGGTGCTCTGATGGGTGCCCATGGAACTGATGTTGAGCCACAAGAGAGAAGTATGCAGGCTTCAACTCAAAATCCCTCCGCTCAAATCTAGGAGGTCGAATCGCTGCCCTGTTGGCGTAATGTTCTTCAGGACGGTAGTAGTCTCCCAAAGTGCGTTGGTTAACTACTGCCCCCTGAGGTCCGCGATTCGCCTGAGCCAGATGCTCAATCTCTGCGCGCCGGCGCTCTAACTCAACCCTTTGACGATCTAGCTCAGCACGCTCTGCTGCAACTGGATCCATAACCTCAATGATGTTACCAGCTTCATCAATGGGGTCTCTCTGATTGTTGTATCGATTGCCATCTCGATCAACATTCTCCCCTTCAGCATTCCGAAAAACCACTACAGCTCGATTAACCATCTTAGCCAACTGAAACACAAAAACAAAACAAAACGCGTAAAAACGAACAAAAATAACTTAGTCAGAATTCTAGAATCAAAATTCTATGGAAGATTTTGACTCCCCGGCAACGGCGCCAAAATTTGATATGCTCAAATTTACCCTGAGCTACTCTCTCAAATTAAGAGGTCGTCGTAGTAGGGGTCGAATCACTGGGAGTCAAATCAAACGATAGGAATATTGACTTCAAATTCGGCTAAGTAAAATAATATAGAATAAAGACAAAAGCAAATCGAAACAGAGAAAGATTGTTGATTTAAAATTCAATTAAACAAAGTGCTAGGCTTTTGGGTAATTCTCAGGATGAATTAGAATTGCAGGTTAAACAAAATCAGGATTTAATTAAGAACCGTTCTAGAACTTGGAACACTAATGTATAATTAACCAACTGTCGTTGCGAAAACTAACTATGTCTAAACCCTAGAAAACCAAATTTCTTTGCGAATTCAATCAATTTAAACAAGCATTAAATTCAAGTCCAATTTGTTCACAAAATCCCTAAACCAAATTTCTTTGCGAATAAGTAATTTTGCTCACCTAAGATCTAGTTCTGGCTAATCAATTACACTTTCGTGTCAATCTATCAACCTAAGATAACTAACTTAGAGTGATCAATTCTAAATCAGAGTTAAAGCAATCTAGGTGAAGAACCTAACATATAATCCTAACAAGTGAGTTTACCCTAACAATTCATCATCATTCCATTCGAACTACCCTAAACCTAACAAGCAAACTACTCAGACATGGCAGCAAAGCAAATCATAGCTGAATAATACTGCATAAAGAAAGAGTAAAAGAAGAATTACAATAGGGTTCGAAGAATCTCAAAGTAATGAAGTAAACTTGTCTCCCTAAAAATCCTGAAAAATCTCTCTCTTAAAGCTCTCTCAACTTTTTTAAGTAAAAACTAAAATCCCCCATCTAAAAACCTAAAATAAACTATTTATAGAGGTAAAACTCGTGGTGGGATTTTATGACGGTTTATTGGTAACTTCTGGCCCGAAAAGGAACAATTTTCCTTCTTTAGGTCGGTCTCTGCGAGCACCTGTCGATCGATCGTCCTTGTGTCTGTCGATCGACAGGCTGTAGTGTAGCTGTCGATCGATCGTCCTTCTTTGGGCTGTCGATCGACAGGCTGCTTCATATCAGCTTCTTTTCTTGCAAAATCCGGCTCCAACCTTGTTTACGTTCCAAAATGCACCGTATTCACCAAATAAGCTCCTCACGTGCAATAACCTGTTAAGATACTAAAAAGACTCGAAATACAACGAAAAGACTCGATAAAAGGACTTATATCATGGTCGAAAACCGGTAAAAACCATGATATATCAATATGCTATATTCTATTTTTCTTTTAATTACCAGGAGGTTATACGCCAAACCTCATAATCCTTATGGACCATGATATATTTATTTTGTAAATTTATATGTTATATTTCTAATATTCATTTACGGCATAATACACATTTTCTTTTCAAAATATTTCTTATAATTTAATGATGATAAAGTAAATGTTACATATAGGCATATCGATGTATAGTCCTATGAAGTATTTTGAACTGGCCGGACCGGGGAAACATATTGGAATCGTGGGGTTAGGTGGTCTTGGACACATTGGTGTGAGGTTTGCTAAAGCATTTGGGACTAAAGTCACGGTAGTTAGTTCGACCGCGGGAAAATGTAAGGATGCTCTTGAAAATCTTGGAGCTGATGGGTTCTTGGTTAGTACTGATAAAGATCAAATGCAGGTAAAACACAAACTACATATCAATTTTTTCAGTGTTTATGATATTCAGTTTAAAACTAATTATCAATGTGTGCATTAATGTATTTTTCTTATTTTTGAGATATGAGATTCTTAACACTAATGTTTGTATATTTAAATGTACTTCTATCGAATTTTAATATGTGAACTTATACTATATGTTAGGCCGCTATGGGAACTATGGATGGTATAATCGATACTGTTTCTGCATCACATTCGATTTTACCATTAACTGGACTACTTAAATCCAATGGTAAACTTGTTCTACTTAGTGCAACGGAGAAGCCATTTGATCTACATGCATTTTCCTTAATCACGGGTATATATATATATATATATATAACCTTAAGTAATAGATCGTTATGTTAATTAGTTTTTTCAGTCTTTTACATCTAGAACATTAAATATAACGAAACCATGATTTGTTAGGACGGAAATCGATAGCTGGAAGTGGTATTGGAGGAATAAAAGAGACGCAAGAGATGATTGATTTTGCAGCTAAGCATGGTATAAAAGCAGACATCGAGATCATATCTATGGAGTATGTCAACACTGCCATGGATAGACTTGCAAAAGGAGATGTTAGATATCGTTTTGTTATCGACATTGCGAACACATTGGCTGCTACTCGATCATAAACTCGATGTTCTATGTGTATTCACATAATCGTCAGTCCGTATTTTTTAATCCAGCGGTCTCAAAACGGAAGGATACTATGTTTTTATATAAATGGATTATAATGTAATTCGAGCGATTATGATTTGGACAAAAATGAATGGATGGCATAAAGTTTCAAAAGCTAGGAATTTCGGGCCCAAATTCAGAGCTTGTTAAATATATATATACGATGATATAAAGAATATAAATTCTTGCTAATTAAAACATATATAAATGTGTACAAGTATCTAAACAAATGTTTTAGGAACAGGCTCGTGCCTACGTGAGCACGAAAGAAACATTGGCCTCCGGCCTTTTTTATTTATTGAAATCATAGGCCCTTAATTTTTCTTTTATTAGTTAGTAGTTATATTAAACTTAAATGTAAAAAGATATATTTTATTAGTTACTCCACCACCTTCTGTTTCTGTTTTTTTTTTGTATTGTCTCTGTTTTCTCAGAGACAATACTCAAATGCCTAAACCCAAAAAACTCTCACCAAAACTACTAATGAAAATGAATCAATTTGATTAAAACAACAACTCACATAAACAATCAACAAAAAATACAAAGTTGGAGAAACAAATAAAAATTATATCTTCTTTAGCAACTGGAAACAACTAAATGAAATAAACAAAGATTTTTTCTAAATAAAATTGAAGGGTTTAATTAAAAGAGCTAAGACCTGGAAAATGAAGATGGAGAGAGAGGAGAAATGCGTGCCATTACACTAAGAGAATGATAAATTTGACAATGTCAAATGTAAAGAACACGTTAACAAGATTTGACACTACTCATTGTATATATAACAATATATAATGATTTTGATACATAAAAAGAAGAAGCCAAGGTGACCCATATTGAAAAAACAAGATCGTTTTTGCCATTTTAGCACCACAATCTTAAACCTTTTCCATTTCATTCATCGTATTCTTGTAAGTATGCATGTTTTTAGACATATATTTGTTGTAGTTATGATTATACGGCATGCATCGTATATGTTTTTAGACAATCTGAATACAAAGACGAAACATTTATGTATATATAAGCAAATCCCAAAACCTCAATAGTAACAGAGAACGAGTTCTATTACCAAAACCCTAATTTCGCCGGTAGATTTATTTTCTATTTGATGGTAGACTTATTTTCTACTCGATGATAGACTTATAATTATACAAAAACTATATATATTATTATTTTTAAAAACACTATTAAACCCGGTTTGACCTATATCATGCAAGTGATGATAGATTTATATACAAGTGGTGGTAGATTTAGTATGTACTATATATTTTCATATATTTTTTTCTATCTTTTCGTATGAACTCGTACTCGTGTTTTAAGGATTTTGTAATCGTTACAGAGACATTTCAGAAGTTATGTTTTAACCATACATAAATAAATGTTGTCAATTCATTCATTACACTACAAAAAATGTTCATAAATGTCTACCATAATGTTTGAATCTCTTTGCAAAAAGTTTATCATAACAATTGTATCTTATATTACAAATCAGAACGTGTGTGTCTCATAAAAATCTACCATCTTCATGATCTTTTGGATGTTCTTTACAATATTCATGCGGTTACGCATTGCACGTACAAAGAATACCTGTAAAGAAATTCATGGAAATTAGAACATTTTGTAAAATAAGTCTATCATCGAGTAGAAAATAAGTCTACCATCAAACAGAAAATAAGTCTACCATTCAAACAAAAATAAGTCTACCATCAATCAGAAAATAAGTCTACCATCGAACAGAAAATAAGTCTACCATCAAACAGAAAATAAGTCTACCATCAAACAGAAAATAAGTCTACCATCAAACAGAAAATAAGTCTACCATCAAACAGAAAATAAGTCTACCATCAAACAGAAAATAAGTCTACCATCAAACAGAATATAAGTCTACCATCAAACAGAAAATAAGTCTACCATCAAACAAAAAATAAGTCTACCATCAAACAGAAAATAAGTCTACCATCGAACAAAAATAAGTCTACCATCAAACAGAAAATAAGTCTACCATCAAACAAAAAATAAGTCTACCATCAAACAAAATCCAGATCTGGAAAAAATCCAGATCTGGAAAAAATTCAGATTTGGATCAAAACGTGATTTTACAAAAGTTCAACATACCCAAACGAAACCGGTTAGAATCAAGAGATTACCTCTCTACAACGCACGAAAACGAAACCCAACCACTCGCCGAAACTTTTCTTCGCCGGAATTTAAGTCTACCATCAAACAGAAAATAAGTCTACCATCAAACAAAAAATAAGTCTACCATGAAACAGAAAATAAGTCTACCATCAAACAAAAATAAATCTACCATCAAACAGAAAATAAGTTTACCATCAAACAAAAATAAGTGTAGCATCAAACAGAAAATAAGTCTACCATCAAACAAAAATAAGTCTACCATCAAACAGAAAATAAGTCTACCATCAAACAAAAAATAAGTCTACCATCAAACAAAAAATAAGTCTACCATCAAACAAAAATCTAGATCTGGAAAAAATCCAGATTGGGAAAAAATCCAGATCTGGAAAAAATTCAGATTTGGACCAAAACGTGATTTTACAAAAGTTCAACATACACAAACGAAACCGGTTAGAATCAAGAGATTACCTCTCTACAACGCACGAAAACGAAACCCCAACATTCGCCGGAGCTTTTCTTCGCCGGAATTTCGAAACCTATGAACGAAGAACATATTGAAGTTCATAAATCCGAACTCAAAACACTCGTGAATGATAGAGAGGAAGATAACTCATGATTTGTTTCAAAACTAACCGTTAAAAGCAACGAATCTCGTCGTCGGAGAAGAAATCGCGATTTGAGTCGCCGGAGAGAGGAATAAGAAGATGAAAATGTGAAATCTGATTTTTTTTTTTTTTTTTTTGGTTTTATGCTGTTTTTTTTTCTCAAAGGATAATGATATTTTCGTTAATAAACGGTTTTGCCATATTTTAAAGGTCTTTGTAACCTTTTTTGAAAAAAAATAAGAGCTCAAAAATTTAAAGGTTATTTGAGTAAACACCAAATCTAAAAAAGTCTTTCTAGTAATTATCTCTATTAATAATGTCAATATATATGTTGGGTGGAGGTAGTGAATTATGTACCACATCGATATCACCTACACAATCACATACTCGTGGACGTAGCGAATATGGTCCAAAATTGAGTAATGAGTATGGTCCTCACTTAGTCACATCTGTTCTACGAACCTCTCCTCTATTAAACCGATGTTATCTCTAGACTTCCTCAATTATTAGTATCACTCATCAAAGAAAAAACTCAGTCCCATTCTCTTCTTGTTTATCTCTAATGGGAAAGGTTCTTGAGAAGGAAGCGTACGGATTAGCCGCGAAAGACGAATCCGCGGTTCTATCGCCTTTCCGTTTCTCAAGAAGGTTCCAATTTCTTTTCAACGATTTTGATTACTATCGATTTTGGTTCGTATGATCGATCCTATATAATTTTTATTTTTATGTGAATGAAATTAAGTTTTGGTGGAATTAATGTGTATATAGGGAGACGGGAGAAAAAGATGTGAGGTTCAAAGTTTTGTTCTGTGGAATTTGCCACACTGATTTGAGTATGGCCAAAAACCTTTGGGGGCTTACTACTTACCCTCTCGTCCCTGGGTAAGATAACGTTTCCATACTATGTAATAAACGGTAATATAAGATATTTTTTTTAAAGAAAATTAGTAAATCTAGCAAAACATATTGATTTCTTACAGAAAGTCGTAAGAATTTTTGGTTGAGATCATGAGTATTTTTGTATATTTTACCGGGTAAGACATGTTACTTTTAGATAATTATTATTGTTCGATGAAAACTGCAAAAAAAACACTAAATCCTAAAATTAGTCCGTTAAATGGTAGAAAAACGTTAATAATAAATTTAGCAAAACAAAAAAAATAACCAACTAGTTGTAGTAATTACTCCCTCCGTTATTTTTTGATTGATGTTTTAGAGTAATTTTTTTGTTTTGTTTAGATTGATGTTTGTGATTTTGAGTTTTTGACTGTTTAAATTCTGCAGTTTATTTTTTTATTGGTTGATTTTTTTTGGAATTGATGATAAAACATGTTTTGTTTTGAAAAAATTAAAAATTGAATAATTTCTTAATTTGTGTGTAAAAACCTTAAACATCAAATAAAAAAGAACGGATGGAGTATTTAGAACGTCGAATAAATTATTCACTATTTATTAGTGAAAATAATAGTATTTATGTAGCTCTCTACGACTCTAATATAAGTTAAATTTGTAGAAAAAAACTGATTCGGCTTGATGATTTCTTTAATTAGCTTCAATTTGTTGATGTCTTGAATTTTATCACACGTTATTTTCTATTGTAATGATAAAATTCGGAATTAAATTGTTTTCAGGCATGAGATTGTGGGAGTGATTACTGAAGTCGGAGCGAAAGTGACTAAATTCAACGCCGGAGACAAAGTCGGAGTTGGTTACATGTCTAGCTCGTGCCGGTCATGTGAAAGCTGTTCCGATGACCAAGAGAACTACTGTCCGAAAATGATCCTAACGTCCGGAGCCAAGTACTACGATGACACCATGACTCATGGTGGTTACTCCGACCACATGGTTTGTGAAGAAGATTACATCATTCGTATACCTGAAAATCTCCCGTTGGATGCTGCCGCACCGCTACTCTGTGCGGGAGTCACGGTCTATTCACCTATGAAGTACCACGGACTAGACAAGCCCGGTATGCACATTGGTGTGGTGGGACTAGGAGGTTTAGGTCATGTAGCAGTGAAATTTGCTAAGGCTATGGGTACTAAAGTTACGGTTATTAGTACTTCGGAGAGTAAGAAAGACGAGGCGATCAATCGGCTTGGTGCGGATGCATTCTTGGTGAGCCGTGACCAAGAACAAATGAAGGATGCAATGGAGACTATGGATGGTATAATCGATACCGTATCCGCGACTCATCCGCTGCTTCCTCTTCTTGGTTTGCTTAGATATAAGGGAAAACTTGTCATGGTTGGTGCACCAGAGAAACCACTTGAGCTTCCGGTCATGCCTCTCATCTTTGGTAAGAAAGAGCTTATTTGTCTTCCTTTAATCTCATATGATATATATAATTCATAAGCTTATACCAAAAAGTTTATGTTTTTCATGACGGTACAGGAAAATTCTATAAATTGTCGGGACAACAATATTTTATTAATTTATAAAAATACAAATTATAACGAAAAAGTTAATTTAAGAACGATTTTATTTTTAGTTGATTAGCGAATATTTAGCTACTAAAAATATACGCTATTTAGCCAAAATTATACTTGATGAGTTGATGTTGTTGATTGAATATAGGGTAGGGACATATATATATTTGTCGATATTTTAATCAAAACTCTAACTACATTTTAAGTGGCTAGTGGATAAACATAGAAAATTATGTTTTGTGGTTGTGTATATGCATAGGGAGGAAGATGGTGGTGGGAAGTATGATAGGAGGGATAAAGGAGACTCAAGAGATGATGGATTTGGCCGGAAAACACAACATCACGGCGGATATTGAGCTTATCTCGGTTGATTATGTCAATACCGCCATGGAAAGGCTCGAGAAGGCCGATGTTAGGTATCGATTTGTGATTGATGTTGCCAACACATTGGAGCCTGCTCCTTGATTAGAAAAGCTTAAGAAATAAAATCCCCTCAAAGCTCTTTGTTTTGTTAATTAATTTGGTTTGATGTAATAAGTTTCTTGTTGTTTGGTGAGGACTTTGTGTGTAGTACTACTATATAATATGCTTTTTATCAATTTAATAAACTTGAATATTTATAAAATATCACTCATTATAGAAAAAGCTATGTAGTACAAAAGGAAGTGACTCATGGAAGCAACAACAATGAGGACTACAACAACAAAACAACATCAAGAGAACGAGAAACAGTACAATCATGTATGTGTACACTAACTACACAACATTGTATCTTCTTTTACATAGAAGGTGGTGGAGTAAAGAAAGGAATGTTTGGGATGTTGAAAGGAAGGTTGAATGGTAAGTTGCTAGGAATAGGGAAGTTAAATTGTGGAATGTTAGGGATTGTGGGCTGCATAGGATTAGGCAATGAAGGTATTTGTGTCGGCATTGGTGGCAACCCGGTCGGTTGTGGCAGAGTCGGTTGTGGTGGATTTGGTAGAGAAGGAAGTGGTGGCATAGTGGTTTCAGGAAGAGGTGGGAATGTTAAAGCTGGAGCTTGAGCCGCTGGTGTTGATTGGAGAAGGTGACGATGAGCGGAAAGCCTAGTGAATAAGCTTATGAATGTCAATGCAATGACCATGGATTTTAAAAAGGAGTTCTTGAGAAGAAAAGCCATTGGTGGTTACTTGTGATTGGTGTAATTATATTGTGCTTTGAGTTATTCTATTTTGAGTGTGGAAGAGAATTGTGTAGGAGTCTCTATTTATAAAGATTAAGTTTTATCAAACGTTTAAATGAGAATTAATTAGGGAAAGTTAGAAGAGTTATTTGTTTGGTTCAACTTATTAAACCAAATCTTTTTTTCACAGAAGAAAGCTATCGACTAGAAGCAATGATGAGACTTTATCTAAAAAATAAGTAAAAAAGATTTTGCAAATTTTTATATGATTCAATATGATATACCATCTTTGAATGTAATTATACTTTATTTGCAGATATTTGATGCAATCTTGCACCATTTTTATTTCAAATCGACTATGTAAGTATCCACCTAATTTTCTTTTAACAACACATAGATTTTTATACCTTTACATCTATCTTAAATAAAGATGTACAAGTATATAATTTACTTATTATTGTTTAGTCAATAACGATCCTCCATTGTTGTCGTTGTTTTTCGCCGCTGATGATTTACCATTCACTACATGTTTTAGTGATTTCTTGAGCCTAATCAATTTTTATTCCCATTCACAACTTGAATAAATAAAGCACACTTCGATCTTCCACCGACTGTCATAATCTCAGCTTGCACCGCCTTTGCATTCACTGTTTTCATCGACTATGTTACTTCCGTCATTAGCCCTTCTCTATCGCTACAACTAAACACAACTCTCGCCATATCTCAAGCTATATTCTAAAGATGGTGTGGTTGGTATCTCCTTGACCATCTTTTTCAATTCATTGAAATACCTAACAGTCTCTCCTAACATAGATACTTTATCTTCATGTTTAAAGTTAACAAAAAGTTTTATTTTTATGTTAAAACATTTTAATATTTGCCTCATGTGTAACTTAATATGCATATATAAAATTTTACTTTCACCAAGTTTGGAAGAATAGTGCGAAGAGTTGCAAATTGGGAATTAATTCGAAGTCGTCTTTTTCTCTCTGCATTGCTATGTTTCTTTGCAACGACTTCTTTAGATTCGGTTTTCGTTTTCGACTTTACGGCTAAAAACCTTCTAGAGAACAGCTCGTTGCTTGTTGTTGCACCAGTGAAGAAATTTCTTCCCATTGTTGTTGAATACATTGTTTGATTACAACATCGCGAAATCGGCTGCATCCCTTGCTCTAACTGCATAAAACATAGCACAAGAAACAAAAAAAAAATAGATTTTTAAAAATTGATTCAAAGAGAAAGAACAAGTCTGATTGATCATAGAGAAAATAACAAAAACAAAAATACTTACATGTTGAAGTAAAACCATGGTGACACAAGAGAGACCGAAAGGTAGCACAATGGAGGAGAAATGTTGATTTTTTTCTATGTGAATATAAAGACATCAAAACATGTAAGAAGAATAAAGATATGGAGAAGATCACAAATGTAATAAATGGGTGATTTAATGAGAATATATGGTTTTAATAAACAAAGATTGAGATTTTAACTTCAGATTATGACAATCTAAAGAAACAAAACTAAAAGAACAAAGATTCAAATACAAAATGAACTCAAGGAAATCTAAATTTTTATTATAATGTAGACAAAAATAACTAATTTAAACAACTTGTGCAAAATATTTTTCGTCTTCACATCATTTTTTTTACTGTTTCTTCTTCTTTGGTATCCTTTTTATTCTTTTTCCATTGACATAGCATATTTTTGCTGTCCGAGCTATTGTCATGATCTCTTTATCACCATCGTCATCCGAAATTACTATCACTGCATCTTCAGTTTTTACATCTTCTGATTGATTCATTCCGGTAAGATGATCGTCTCCTTTCTCTAGTGTTGGCAAGGGAATCATATTCTTTGTTGATTCCGCCTCTATCAAAGTATTGCTACATTTGATACATAGCTCATCGTCATGCACCGTAAGACAGTTTGAACAAATCTTGAAACTTGTTTCCATATCTTCCACGCCACCAAATCCACTATTGTTTATAGTACCTTCTTGGTTAAAGTAGCGGCTTATGTCATTGCCATCATCATATCCTCCATCGCATTTGTCCCCAACACTTTGAAAATTTTGGTAATGAGAGTGTTTAACGTTGTTACCTCCATATGTATTGCCTTGTCCGGAAACTCCATCGCCACCAATTTCGTCACAACTAATGAATTTGCTACCGCTACCGTTTCCTCCTCCACCGTTGAATATGTTACTGCCGCTGATTCCATCACCACCGTTAAGTCCATTGTTGTTGCTGAATTCAATGCCACAACCACTAATACCACCACTTGTCTCGCCGTATACACGACGTTCTCCACCATTAACGCTCATGCAACTGCTATCACCGATTATGTTTATGCCACCACCAAAAGATCCACCAAGATTTTCTAATACGCCAATGCCATTATCGATACCATCGCTGATTCCACCATCTACGTGACCTTTTCCACTACCAATGCCTTTGGGACCGCTACCGCTGGCGATGTCTCTACCACCACCAAAAAATCCACCAATGCGACCAAATCCGTTGCGGCTAATGTAGTTATCACGGTTGATTTCAATATCTATTCCATCTTTTCTGCCACCAATGTTTTCATAGCTACTACCACCAGCTACACCTTTACCACCAAAAATTTCACCAATGCCACTAAATCTATAGCAGTCGATGTAGTTCTCACCATTGACTCCATCGTCTACACCATCTTTTCTACCACCAATGTCTTTGCAACCGCTACCGCTGGCTATGCCTCTACCGCCACCAAAAAATCCACCAATGGCGCCAAATTCGCCAATGCCATTGTTGTTACCACACATGATTTTCCCAGCTACACCTCCTTCTCCACCAACAATGCCTTGGCGACCGTTACCACTAGCTACACTTCTACCACCACCAAAAGTTGCATCAATGCCATCCAATCCGTTGTAGCGATTGTAGTCGTTACCACTGAAAAGTCCACCAATATTACCGAATCCGCTAATGTTACCAATGTTAGCACCGTTGATTTCACCATCTATATCGCCTTCTCCACCTCCAATTCCTTTGTGACCGCTACCGCTAGCTTCACCTTTACCGCTACCGCTGGCTATGCCTCTAACGCCACCAGAAAATCCACCAATGGCGCCGAATTCGCCAATGCCATTGTTGTTACCACATATGATTTTTCCATCTACACCGCCTTCTCCACCACCAATGCCTTGGCGACCATTACCACCACCAAAAATTGCATCAATGCCATCAAATCTGGTGTAGCCATTGTTGTTGTTACCACTGAAAAGTCCACCAATATTACTGATGTTAGCATCGTTGATTTCACTATCTATACCGCCTTCTCCACCACTAATTTCTTTGCAACTGCTACCGCTAGCTTCACCTTTACCACTACCAAAAATTGCACTAATGCCACCAAATCTAGCACAATCAATGTAGTTATTACTGCTGTTTATGCCGTCTACACCGCATTTTCCACCTGTAATGGTCTCATGACCGATATAGCCTCTGTCACCACCACTGGCTATGCCTCTACCACCATCGAAAAATCCACCATTTCCGTTGAATCTGTCATTGCCATCAACTCTGTTGCTACCACTGTTACTGCCCACATAGGCTCCGTTGTGTACACTACTTATATCGTGGTATCCTCCACCACCACTGTCTCCATGGTTATATCCACCGTATTGGACGTTGCTTCCACCCCAACTGTTGTTGACTCCGTTATTCAGGACCGCTTCAACAACGTCGGATGTCCTATGTGAAACTAAAAATTATACTTGTTAGTTTTAAACTATAAATAATACTAACAAGTTTTGAAAAAAAAAATTAAATAATGAAAAACCAATTTTTTCCAAAGCATAACAAACAGAAAAAATTGATTATAGACATAGGGTTTTAAATTATATATTCACGATGATTTCATATAAATTAATAAAAATATCAATAAAGTAGTATCAATAGAAATAGCATAAATCACAAGAGAATAAAAATAGGATTGAAGAACATTCCAGGAAAAAAAACTCATTGTTTTCATTTTGAATTAAATTGCATATTTTGATGTCCAATAAATCACATAAACTCAAAACAAAATTAAAAATTAAAAAACTTCAACGGTCTATAAAATAATTGAACCTCAAGCGATGGCTTACTTTGCTTATGCCATGTATCGATCCTGCCATTATCCGCCACATGAATTTGATGATTCTCTCCAAAATTCGTGTAGGCGGAAATACCCCAATCGTATTTAGTTTTGATATCTCGATTTGAAAGATTTGACCAAGCGGACCAAGCATACTTGGCGGCTTCGTCACTATGAGGAAAATGGTTAAACTTACCATCTAAAAGATCTGCCAACTTCGAATAATCCTCCGATACAACCGGTTCGAATCGGGTTGTCCGGATCATCCCATAGTAGTCTCTAAACCCGTTTGGAAGCCGATTTTCCGCCGCGATGATAACGTCACATATAGCTTGGATTTGGTCAAGCTCCTGCCAATTGTTGCCTATTATTCTATTCAGCTCAACCATATTCTGAGCGACTTTAAAGTCACGCCTACGAAGAACATCATGGAACGTTTTCATCGCACCAGTATAAGGTGATTTGTGATTGGACAACATGAGATAACTAATTGGAGAATAGTTTTTTTTTATAACGGTGAAAAACTCCTGCAAGAGAGAGGGAGAATTTGAGAAAAAAGTGTTTGTTTTTTAGAAGAGAAATGATACATATATTTTATGATGAAAGTTCTTAGTAACACTATGTGGTTTTATATTGAATGTTTGTATGAAGACTAAAAGAGGTTCAATCTTTGTGTTAAAGAATTAATGTACAAAATCCTAGTCTTACAACAAATGTTTTTTTAGGTGTTTAGTGTTTAGATTCACTGAAACTTTTTCTTACTATATTTTTATTTTTGAATTACCGTTTATTACGCGCTAAATACCGTTGGTAAATGTTTTATTAGATGTATATTTTTTACGTAATTAACTATTTTTTACATTTTCAATTAGATTCATTTTAATTTTTGCTAATATAGTAATTACTAATGTAATGATATTTTTATATTTGAATAACCATTTATTTTCCGGGATTACGGTTAACTACAGTTGTTATATTTTTGAATATGTTACTATACATTGCTAGTCAAACTATATCTCAAATTTTTGGCATAAATAGAGACTTCCAAAAATAAAAATAAATATTCTGTTTATATTTGTAAGAATAATACATATCATTTGACTAATTTTATATTGTTTCCTAGTTTTCTCTGTTATTAAGGCATGTATTTCAATGATTTTGTTAGTAAACGATGTAACATAAAATTTGAATATCAATGTTGACCAAAAAACTAATCATTTAAATATCAATTTTTATTTAATTTGCTTCTAAAGATATTACTATAAACTATGAATTCGATGATGTATAAGCATACTAGTGATCATAAATTATATTGTTCTTTAAGAAAGTGCCTCTCCTAATGTAATTAAAAAATTCATTTTGACAAACAAAATTGAAATAAAAAAAAGTTAGTTTGGGATAGGTTTTATCAACTACGTTTAAGATAAACTCTAAAATTTATATCTACCATATTATATACAAATTTTGTTGTTTATAGCTGTCTATATCTCTAAAATGGTCAATCATGATTTTATATCTATTTTTGAATTCATATTTCTTTTCTAAAATTGTATATATAGAAACATATCGCATAAGAATCTCTAATACAGTCAAATAGTATACTGAACCAAATTAGTAAATTTTCTAAAATTGATATAAAAATATAAATAGAATTATTCAAAATTTTGCAAACAATGAAGTAATATTATCAAATTGACAGCCTTTACGTAATATCTTAAAGTATATATAGAAAAATATCCCCTAGGAACAATATTCAAATTGTGTAAAAATATAAATACATATTATTTGACTGTATATACAGTCAAAACATATCTAACCAAATCCGTAAATTGTCCAAATTTAATATAAATATATAAATAAAATTATTGTGTTAACAACTAAACAAATATTTTCAAATTTGCAGTTCTTTGTTGATTTATCTGCAGTAAAACAATAAAATAAAAAGTTCCGAAATAATAAAAGTAAAATACAAAAGTTTCGAAATATCTTGAAACTTAAAAGGCCTATGAAAGAAAACTCACTAATAGACTAATAGTACAGAGTTACTAGTAAACAAAGCCTAATACGTTTGTTTATTATTATTACATGAGTACTAAAAACCTCTGTTTGAGCAAGAGGCTTTACGTTAGAGACAAGACAAGAACACAACAAACAAGTTCTTTGTGGAAATTGAATCAAATCAAATCAAATCAATCAAAACTAATGGTTAAGTTGTCTAAATGGTGATCTGTCTTCAATAGCAACATCTTCATGCTTCATTATCAATCTTGTAGAATCATCAATATTGTTGTTCTCTTTACCAAATCCATCACAATGTTGCATAGTTTTCTCCAAAGTTTTCATCAGCTTCATGTCTTCTTCGCATAGCTTCGACATTCGATTCTCCATTTCGCAGATAAAACACAGAAGATTTCGTCTTTCGGATGACAAACTCGATATTTCCGCTTCTGAAGTTGTTAGTTTTTCCTGCATTTGTGAGTTTGCTTCGAGTTTCTTGCTGAGACTAGAAATTTCTCCTTCAAGCTCTATGATCATAAGCTTTTTCGCCTCGGTTTCTACTTCGGTAAGAATGTTACTAGCAGCGAGTTTCTCCCATGCTTTGTAAACCATTTTAGCCTCGATTTGCTTCTGTTCCAATTCCTTCTTCACTTTGCATAACTCACCGGAAAGAATCTCTCTCTCGTTCTGCAACTGCTTCTCTGCGGTTATATGCGCAAACAAAGCATCTTCGAGTTCCCTTCTAAGTGATTCTTGTTCCAAAAACTCGACTTCTGTCAAGATCATATCCTTATCTCTTACCATTTGTACAAGAGTTTCTTTCTCTGAATCAAACATAGCAGCTTTCTTCGAACTTGCGGAACTGATAGCCTTAAGTTTACGCTTGAGCTCATTTCTCTCTTGCCTCAAGGCTTCTTCAACTCCAACTTGTTCAAGAAGAGAAGCTTCAACTCTTTTCCGCAGGTTCTGGCTTTGCTCGAGCTCGACTTTTAGCCTTTTAGCAATAGATTTCCAGACCCATAATTGGAACTCAAGCTGGTACGCTTCAGAGGTCTTATCAGAGAACTCACAGTTCGCTGTCTCCAAGGCCTCAGAAATGTCAGCTAGTTTCGTTTTCGAGTTGTTTTCCATCTCGACAACTTTCTCCTGTAAGAGAAGTTGATTTTTGCTAGACTCTTCAAGCATTTCCTTGTAATTATCAAGCTCCTTTTGTCTATGCTCTTCGTTCTGGTCAATAGACTCGGTTTTTCGCATCAACGAGCCAGTTTTCTCAACTTCTTCTGCTAACTTGGCATATGCGATGTCCACCTTGCTGCAGAGTTCTCTAATATTCTCCTTGGAATCACGTTCGAGCTGTGAAATCTGATCCTCTAAAAGCACCCGAGACTTCTCTGATTCCTGAAGCATCTCCTTATACTTCTGTATTTCTTTTTCCATCACTAGATTCTTCTCTTTGACAATACCAAAGGACTCAATCTGCCTTGTTAAATCCGAGACCTTCTCTTGTTCTGCAACGAGGTCCGAGTTGGTGTTATCAAGCGCATCACAAACTTGCAGAAGCTTCTCTTCGTAATCGTTTTCAGCTTCTTTCATTTTTTCGTTCATCTGAGTTTGAAGTCTAGATGATTCCTCAAGTGTTTCTTTGTACCTCTCTACTTCCTTCTGCATCTGAAGATTCTGTTCTTCAAAATGATCCAGCATTTCAACTCTCTTCAGCAAGCACGCGACCCTTTCACGTTCTGCTTCAATCTCTCCGTGTACCTTAGCCAACACAACATTCTTTTGCTCTAGCTGCTCAATCAGTAGCGCATAGCTTTCTTCTTCTCTTTTCTCTTCCTTGATTTGTTCATCCTTGACATTTTCAAGCCTTGTCTGAGCTTCAGAGACTGTTCTGCTTAGAACTAAAAACATTACCGAGATCTCTTCATACTGTAGGATCAATTTATCAGCAGAAGTGTGACTGTTTTCGAGTTCAAGTTCGAGCTCTTTTACTGCTGCTTCCTTGCTTTGTATCTGCAACTTGTAATCACTCATCTCTTCAGCCATATTCTCGAACCGAGAACTCCATTCAGCTTCTTTGCTTCTTAAATTAGCCGAACAGTTCTTGTGTATACTTTCCAATTTCCGAAACTTATTTGTCAGCTTCGATATTGCAGAATTCCCTGATCCTTGAATAGTAGCTTCTTGTAGTTCTTTCAATGAAGCCAACAATTCTTGATTCTCTTGTTCGAGTTTTCTTTTCTCGTACTTCATCTCCTTGAAATACGCCTCTTTCGTACTCAAGGACTGTCTCAACTCCGCAACTTCCTCATCTCTCTTGCTAGCTAAATCATCAAGCTGCGTTCTCGCGTCTTGGCACTCAGCAAAAGCGTCTTCATATCTAGCTTTGAACTCCGAAACTTGGACTTCGAGATGTTTTCTTCGTGTCTCTTCTTGACTCAACGCACTGTTACACATATGTAACTTCTTCTCAAGATCCTCTGAGATTCTTGTTTGTGAATCCAACTTAGTCTGAAGAGAGTAGATTTCATCTAAAAGCGTCGATCGTTCTTCCTCTCTCTCTTTCTTGCTCACTTTAAACTGATTTCCGAGCTTCTCATACGCTTCCTCGAGATGCTTAAACTGTTCCTTCTTCCATTTCAACTTCTCTTCAACTTGACTCTTCTCTTCTTCAATCTTAACCAATACATCATCTCTTCCTCTCATTTCTTTCAAATCTTTCGCGCTTTTCTCAACTTCGATCTTTTTCCTCTCCGCTACCACTAAATGCTCTTTAAGTCCTTCAATCTCAGCTCTATAAACATTGTTTCTCTGCTCCATATCAATATTCTTCTCACTAGCTTCTTCCAAATCCAAAACCAACTTCCTTATCTCCTCTTCGTAAACTCGGTACTTCTCTTCTCCATTAACTCTAAGCTTATCATTCACTTCATTCAAACACTTCACAACACCATCCTTATCTCTCAAACAAGCTCGTAAATCCTCGTTTATTCGATTCAACTCAACAATTTCTCTCCTTCTCTCCTCGATTTCAAAACCTCGCTTCTCAATCACCAATCTCGCTTCTCTAATTTCTACTAGTTGCTCGTTTTGTACCTTCTTTAGATTCTCAAGAATCTCGGTTTTCGTTATGTAATCCATTCGAAGCGTTTCGTTTACGGCTTTTACTTCATCTAACTCTTCGTACACTTTCTCCATTTTCAAAACCTACCAAAGCAAAATTAAACACAACAATTCAACGAATCGAAAAAATCGAAGAACACGATATCGATTCTTACGGATCTAAGATTCATAACCGAAACAAATCACACTACTACACAACAACAGTAATAATCTCAAACACAGAACAAACAAAAACCCTAAGCGATTTCAGTAGTAATTGGTTCGAAAAATTAATCCAGTAATTGAAAATTGAAGTACCTGATTTGTAATACAGACTAGTCAAAACGAAAATTCATAAGAAAAATTCTTGAGGTTTAGAGAGAGAGAGTACGAGAAAATGTGAAGAGAGGAGAGAGAAAGTGAAGTTGAGAGATTTTCTCGAGAAAAAATTGAGCCGTTGGAGAAGAAAGAGGAAAAAAAATTTAAATTTAAAAACTGTGTAAACGGAGATCGGTGTAACGCCGTTAGTTGAGTAAAACGATCAACGTTAGTTAAGGTCTTAGATATGATAATATTAATGGGCTTTTACAAATATTGGCCCAGTTCGTATATTCATAGTTTTTAGTTTGTATATGGGAAATTTTATATATTTGTGTTATGGTTAAAACCTTTAAACAATTGATTGATTGCTTTACCAATCCTAGAAAAAATATAAACAATTGAATAATTAACCATATAAAAATATGGACAGAGATTTGCACAGTGGAGAATTTGTTAATAACTCAGTTTAGGCCCGGTTTAGAGCGAGAGGTGCATTTGTACCATGTTAACTTTTGCATAATTTTATAGGATTTTATAGCTATTTTTTTTAAAAAGGTATTTTTGAAATATATGTTAGATTTTAAGAGATTTTATTTTATTTTTGCACCATGTCCACTATAAGATTCGACTGGACCTGACTTAGGTTACGTTTTGATGTGAAGTCGCTACTTGTAAGACTTGTTGGTACAAACAAAAAAATTCATTAGAATATAACAAGACATATTTCTGGAGAATTCAACAAACCATTAAGAACTCTTTCTCTAGATCTTTGTTCTCCCTTTTTTCTCTATTTTTGTTACTATATCTAAAACCCTAGGTCCGATTAAATCGTTGTCTTATTTTTTGTAACGTGACAAATCTTTCTCTTCGGTACATCCTGAAATAACCGATGCAATAACTATATCGGTTATCTCTAATCAGCTTATAATTCATGAACTAATAAAACTAAACCAAACCCCAATCAGCTCCTACACCAAATTAACAATTTGAATTGTTGATTTTATGGGTAGTACGTCACTGAGAAAAATTCTTGTGCAAGATGATGTTACTGCAACTTCCACGTTATTAATAATAAACTTGTGAAGGATTGTTACGTTTACGTGCACATGTATTTTATTCCTATGTATATACGTCAACGTTATGTATGAGAGAATATGTCCTACAAAGATAAAAACTGATTTTATTTTAAAGTCTTTTTGTATTTTTATTGTGTAACGTTTTATACAAAATCAAATCGTGTAACAATAACAATGGGGTTTCTAGATTATTCGGCTGATGACTAATAATTTTCTTTGACACAATCGTTTTCTACTTATGATCCAAAACCCACTATGAATACAAAAAAATGAAAACATTCGTGAAAAAGTTATGTACACATAAAAAACAACGAAGTGGTTATGATTGAAATGGTTATATTGAAAAGCAAAAATATTGTCAATGCAGAATTAAAGAAAAAGAGGTATATATAGTTAGGCTAATGAAATGGTTTGACATTTGATAAATAATTAAGAATTCAATAATTATATCTTTTTATCAAACGTGTATGTGGTGTGCTAGCTATTAATTAGTTGGTGCCTTTCATTTCTCGACAACACAACACCAAAGACAAGTTGTGGAAAAGAACAACACGTCCACTTTTATTACTTAAAAACTAAAAAGATACTACTAATTACACTTTATATTGATTTAGACAAATTTAATTTAGAATGGTCGATCCGAATTTTGTTTTATTTGTTCGATTTTCCCATAATTTTTAATTGTTCGATTTTCCTATAGTTAATAGGGTTAATTTGTAGAATAGCCAAGAAAAAAATCATATATATAATTAGGGAGTCCTCTCTCCATCTAAGGTGTCCACATATGCAAAACAAAGTTTTAACAATTAATTTTAGTTTTAAGTTCATTTAGTTCATGTTTATGTATATTTATTGTTACTTATAGCTACTAATTTTGTAATTAAATTAAAAAACGAAAAATAAGTCAATAAATTACTAAAAGTAGAAATTAATATTTGAGTATTGGAAATATGTAAAACGAATATACATATAAGAAAAAGTGAATAAAAATATTAGCGACATCAAAGAATCAAAGAAAAAGAATCTTGAGTGTCAGAAAATTGTTAAGAGGCTATTGGTTTTTTTTGTTATGAACGCATTTACACTTATTCGTTAAAGAAATATATGAGCATATTTGAACCAATGAGGGATGAACGTGTTAATATAAGAGGTTGTTGATGTAAAGATAAATAATATATATTATTTCACTAAAAGGATATTGAACCATCTAATTAAAGATGAGATAATAAGATGAAAATTTAGGATATACGATTTTATTTATAATTTTATATAATTTTATGGAAGTATGAAAGAAAAATATGTAAGTGTTATAATACTATTATTTTAAAGATATAAGGTATAAATTGGTGTAAGACAAAAAAATCATGCATTGCTTGAGTTATGTTCTACTAAAAATAAGTAAACAAAGTAACATAAAATTGTAAATAGTTAAATCAAATTTTTGTCGTTAAGTTTAATAAATGCATCATACGAACCATATTATAGGATTATTTGAGTATTTGTTTTCGAATTAAAAATTACAATAATGAATTACTTTTATTTATATGGTCATTAGAAAATAATCAAAATATTACGAATTTATATATAAGAGCGCTGAATAGAAATGTTAATAAAAAATAATCAAAGAAAAAATAGATTCAATGATGTTAATTATTGAAGTATCGTAATTGAGTTTTAGCCGATTGTTAAGAGACTGAAGGCTTTTAAAAAAGAGGATGTATGATTTCACTAAAGGATATTGAACGATTTCACTAAAGGATATTGAACGATTTCACTAAAATAAGAAAATAAGGTGAAACTTTAGAATATAATATTTTATTCAAAATGTTATTTTCAGGTTTTGGAAGTAGAAAAGAAAAAAATTGAAAACGTTGTAATATCGTAATTTAAAATAAATAAATCAATCTTAAATTTGATATATAAAGTATAAAATTAATGTCACACTATTCATAAATTGTACAGCAAAATATACCGAGAGTAATTTGTGATCTTTATATAAAAATGTACGTAGTTCTACAAAAAGACATTCCCCGACGAGCTTTTGTAATTCAATATTTGAATCAAGGGTTTTCTGCAAATAAACCCTCAAATTGGCTAGATTTTGCGACTTTGCCCTCCAAGTCAAAAACCGACAGAACAACCCTTAAAGTATGAGTTAACCCGCAATATAACCTTCAGCCATATATGAATTTTTTCAGTCCGTATATACGCGATTGCATCTTCTTCTAAGAGAAAACCATTCTTTATAATAAGTTTTTAAATAAACATGTTTGTAACATACGGTAGAAAAATCTATATATGGTCGAGGGTTATATTGTGGGTTAACTTATACTTTAAGGGTTGATCTGTGAGTTTTTGATTTGGAGGGTAAAATTACAAAATCTAGCTACTTCGAGGGTTTATTTGCAGAAAGCCCTTGAATCAATGATTTTACAAATATAGAGAAACAAAAACTATTTGCGAAATGTTTAAGAAAACGTAAAAAAAAATTATGTATAAATTAAACATATGGGTTATATTTAGAATTTGTTTACAGATTGGATGAATTTATTATGCAATAATAGATAAAATAATAAGTTCTCAAAAACTAAACAGCTATTTATTTAAAATCAAATACCAAATCGAAAGAATTTCAAAAAAAAGAATTAAAACAAATTAATATTTGAAAATATGATATTATAATGTGTAAATAAATGTAAAATATATATACTAACATAAAATACTTATTAATTCATGTTATACATGATATTAATAGAAAACATAGAAAAATAACACAAAAATATCAAAAGAAGTCAAACTCGCGCAACGCGCGAGTCCAACCCTAGTCAAAACTAATTAACTAACCAAAAGTATCTAACGTGGCAAGTTCATGGCCATTAGATTTAGGGTTTTTAGTTTTGATTAGTTAATATACATTCTTTTTAGTTGATTGGTTTATTTCATTTTCATTTTTGTAGTTTTGGTTCATTTCTGTTTGACAAAATTAATATTCAATTTTAACATTATGGAGAGATTAATGAGACTCATATCTAAAGCAGGTGAGATTCAAACTAATAAATCAATACTTATCCATAAGCTAATTAGTTTGTTGTTTATACTAATTGATAAGATTATTCCCCACGTGATTATTTACAAACAAGTAAGAAGCCAAATCAAAATGTGTGGTCAACACAAAATCTATTTAAAAAGAAAAATTATTTACAAAATTAAGCAATGTATCTAGAACATTCGGTTTATTATGTAAACTCTTATCTCTAAATCAATCAGATTATCCTCCTAATCACCATGAGTTAAAAAAAAAAAAAAACTATAATCAAAAGAACCAAAGGCAGATATGTTCGCCACGTGTCCCTAACTTAAGCCTCATACACACGCAAAACGATTGGATAAAATATGCCACGTCATCTATTTCGTAGCCACTTGTCCATAAATCAACGGTAGATAAGAACTCTCTTCCATTTATTATTTTAATTAAAGTAAATAATAATAATATTTTGTTTGTCTTTTTTAATTTTTGTTTGCATCAATCATATAATTATTGTAAGTTTAATGATTGGAGAAGATAACGATCGTGAATTTATAACCGTTGGATTTAAAACTAAAACCAAAAGATTTGACAAAAAAAAAAAAAAAAAACGAATTTATATAAATTGTAATAACAACAACAACAAGAAGACGACTTTTGTTCTTGTGTACAAGAGACAAATTTGGTCGGAGAGATTTATGATTATGGAAGAAGACGATACATAAATTTCTTGTGTTGAATTTCTTTAATTTCATTACCAAAATCTTGCTCAAAAAATTTCTAGGGTTCTTGATTTTTTTTCAAATGGTTACACATAGATCTTGAAAATTTCATTTCTTGGTCACAAAGATCAGTTCTTTGATCAATTCTTTAAAACCCTTTAATTGATTTCTTCTGATTCAGTGTTTTATGGTGGAATTGTTTGAAAAGAGACCAAAATCTGATTCTTGAAAATGATGAAGAGACCAAGACCAAGTTGGCCATGGTGGTTATTAGGTGGTAGTAATAGAAAAGAGAAAGAAACAGAAGTTGTTAAGTTTCCAAGAAAGATAGTTAAAGGTAAGAGGAAGGAGCTTGAGGTTGAGAGTTTTGGTTCGTCTGGTTCAGAATCTGTTGTTGTTGGTTGTGGTGGTGGTGGTGATGGACCTGAATGGTCTGTTGGATGGACTGAGCCACATGGACCTGATTTTCAAAGTGATGATGATGGTGGTTTTTTAGTGTTGGTTCCTTGTTATAGAGCTGTTGTTGAAGGTTCTAGTAATAATCAGCTTTTGTCTGCTGTCAAGAATCTCCCCAATGGTTTATCTCCTGGTATGAAATGCTCTGACTCTTTGTTGTTGTTGTTGTTGTCTAGTATCATTAGAATGATATATGTAGTGTGGCTTTTAGCGGATTTGGTCTAGTTGGCTACCGTAGTTTCGCTCTTTGGATTTAATAGTTTGGATAATGCTTGTGTTAGTGAATATTTGATGTTGCCTAGTATCATGAGAATTATGTATACGTAGCTTGGATTTTAGCGGATTTGGTTTCGTAAACTTTCGCTCTTCGGATTGATATTTTGGGATATTGCTTGTGTTAGCACTTGCTCTGATGTTTTGCTTAGAATCATGAGAATGATATATGTAGCCTAACCTGACTTTTAGCGGAAATGGTATAGTAAAAGTACCGTAGCTTCGGTATTTGGATTGATATATTGGATAATGCTTGTGTTAGTACTTGATCTTACTTGCTCTGAATCTTTATTTTTGCCGAGTATTATGAAAATGATATATGTAGTGTGGCCTTTTAGCGGGTTTGGTCTAGTTTAATACCGTAGTTGCTCTCTTAGAGGGTTCTTTTCGTATTGTATCGTCATCTGCGATGATCTACAGTCTTTACTATTGATGTTACAACATCCAAATTGCAAACTTTTTTCTGATTCTTGGTTTCGTTTTCTTTGCTATTCAAATGTGCAGATGGGAAGAATTATATGGAGCAATGGCTTTCATCTCTGCAGAACCTTTAACCAGGTCTCTTCCATTTGTAGTTTAGTTTAGTAGTTTTAGTTCTCTAATACATTAATCCTCAAAACTCAAAAAAAAATGGAGAAAAAGGGAAAAGAGAAAAGAGCAACAAAAAAAGAAGAAGCATAAGTAGTTTTTATAGTTTAGATTAAGATGATTGGTATTTGCTTACATTGATCCTTTGAAACGGATCAAATCCGCGAAAAACAAAGAAAAGAGAAGAAGCATAAGTAGTTTTTATAGTTTAGGTTAAGATGATTGGTATTTGCTTACATTGATTTTTATAGTTTAGATTAAGATGATTGGTATTTGCTTACATTGATCCTCGAAACGGATCAAGTCCAAGAAAAAGGAAGAAAAAAAGAAGAAACATAAGTAGTTTTTATAGTTTAGATTAAGATGATTGGTATTGGCTTACATTGATCCTTCGAAACGGATCAAATCCACGAAAAACGAAGAAAAAAAGCAATGTGGCTCAGAAAAAGCTAAGGAAGAAGAAGAAACAGCTTTAGTGTTCATAGTAAGATGATGTAAATTGGCCACAAAACAAGATCAAAATCCAAGAAAGAAGCAACAGTTTTAGGCTTCTTATCAAGAATATGGGATTGAATCATTGATGGTATGGAGTGGAATGAGATTATTCATTTGAGTTTGGGAAAATTCATGTAATGTAAATACAAAAAAAGAGTGATGTATATATATATATATATATATATTCTTGTATCTATTCTTGTTATGTATCATAACTCTACTCAAAACTTGAGTTTGAAAGTGATTGCAGATTGTATGTAATAATAATACTAATACCACTAATCTCTTTTTGTATATAGAAACCACTATTACCATTGTAATAATTCTCTATGTACATAAAATATTTATTGTTACTTATTGAGTTTCTTCAGATTTTCTATTACTCAATTTTTTTATTGAATACTTAAAAAGCATATCAGATTATGACTAAGCAACTAAAGTTGAATACTTTGTCTTAAAGCAAGCTTTTTAATTGGCTTTAATCAAAATTATACAGAACATTTAATAACATGATTATAACAATGTGAAAGCATCATACAAAATAAGGGTAGTTTCGTAATTTGCATCATACAAAAGAAGGGTAGTTTCGTCATTTTAAGTTGAGGTAGAGACAAACCGCTTCTACTCTGTTTTCACACTTCAGAACCAAAAAAGGAAGAAGAAGAAGCTTCAAGCTTACTTAACTAAGCTCGTAAATCCACCATTAACCCACTTCACAAGCTTCTAGTCTCTCTCTCTCTCTGGTTTCTTGAGTGTTCAAGAAACAATGGCTTCCAGTTCCGGGTCGGGTTTGGATCCGGATTGTAATGGCAACAAAGGTAAAGGAAGTGGTAATGGTGAGAGAAAGTTTGGTACTTTCTTAAAGAGAGTAGAACCATTTTTACCAAAAAAGGATATGAATCCAAGAGACTTAAGATCTTGGGCTAAAAGAACTGGTTTTGTCTCCGGTGAAACCAGTACCAACAACAAGCTCAGTGAAAGTTCTGATTTTGATCAAATCAAACCGATTCTAGGACGTGATAAACCGAAGAGAGAATCAGACATCGAACATGTAACCGGATCCGGTCTTGAAGAGGACCAGAATGAGGACAGAGACATGGTTGAGTTAGTGTCAGAAGTGGTGGAAGTAGAGAAGAAGGATTTGGAGAATGGGTTTTATTATCCAGGTGGTGTTGAGTCAGAAGATGGAAAATGGCCTAAACCTATTGTTGTTATGAAGTTTGGTCTTAGAGACAATCCTGGTTTTGGTTAGTTTTGATTCTGTTCTGTTGTGTTTTATTCTTTGAAGATTCTATGTTGAGGAATATTCTTGTTTTTGTTTTGAAATGCAGTACCACTTATCTATTATGGTTTGCAACATTACATGTCACTTGTTGGTTCACTTGTGTTTATACCTTTAGTCATTGTACCAGCAATGGATGGTTCTGATGTAAGTTTCTTCTTCTTCTTCTTGTATAAGCTTCTTTGTGTTTGTTCTTGATTGGTTAATTTGGTTTTTTTGTATGATGATGATTTAGAAAGATATGGCTGCGGTGATTTCGACAATGTTGCTTCTTACGGGAATTACAACGATACTTCATTCGTATTTCGGTACTCGGCTTCCGTTGGTACAAGGAAGTTCTTTTGTTTACTTGGCTCCGGCTTTGGTTGTTATCAACTCTGAGGAGTTTAGGAACCTCAATGACAATGTAAGTCTTGCAAATTATGATGGAAATGAGGGAAGCTTTGTGATAAAACTCGTGTTTTCGATTGTAGAAATTTCGGTATATAATGAGGGAACTACAAGGAGCTATAATCGTTGGTTCGTTGTTCCAGTGTATATTGGGATTTAGTGGTCTCATGTCACTCCTTCTTAGGTAAATTCTTGGTTTAGTAAAAGCTGGTAGATATCGGATTTTCCGTCTAATCATATGTTTTCGTGAACTCTGATTTCAGATTTATTAATCCTGTCGTGGTTGCCCCGACCGTAGCTGCGGTAGGATTAGCATTCTTTAGCTATGGATTTCCGCAAGCCGGCGCTTGTGTTGAGATCAGCATTCCTTTACTATTTTTGCTTCTCATTTTCACATTGGTAAGAATTTGCATCAGCTTGAATAGTAGAGGTTTTTTACTATCTCTCTCTAATAAGAAATCTGCTTTGCAGTATCTTCGCGGAGTTTCACTCTTTGGTCATCGCTTATTCCGAATTTACGCGGTATGTAAGTTAATGAAGCGTAAAGTTTCAGTATGGAAAATGTAACTCAAATAAAGTGTTTGCTTTTGTTATTGCTAGGTGCCTTTGAGTGCACTGATCATATGGACATATGCATTCTTTTTAACCGTTGGTGGGGCATATGAGTACAGAGGTTGCAATGCCGATATACCGAGCTCTAACATGTTGATAAATGAATGTAAGAAGCATGCGTATACTATGAAGCATTGTAGAACAGATGCTTCAAATGCTTGGAATACTGCTCCTTGGGTTAGAATCCCTTATCCATTTCAATGGGGATTCCCGATTTTTCATATGAGAACTTGTATCATTATGATCTTTGTGTCTTTGGTTGCATCAGTGGATTCGGTAAGTATTTAGTCCTCTTTGCCACTCCTTATTCCGCTAGTTGTGCGATCTCGCTGCTAAATGTTTAGAATTTGTAACACTTGTAGGTTGGAACATATCATTCTACGTCTATGTTAGTAAATGCTAAGCATCCAACACGGGGAATTGTAAGTAGAGGTATTGCATTAGAAGGCTTTTGCAGTTTATTGGCTGGAATATGGGGTTCGGGTACTGGATCAACGACTTTAACCGAAAACATTCATACGATCAACATCACCAAGGTGGCTAGCCGAAGAGCTTTGGTGATTGGAGCTATGTTCTTGATAGTTTTCTCGTTTTTGGGTAAGCATCATCTAATGAATGATCCAAAGTGTGAATCTTTGTCATAGCCTCTATTCCATTTTGTAAATTTTCTTGAAACTGACAGGAAAATTAGGCGCGATTCTTGCTTCTATACCACAGGCTTTGGCTGCTTCAGTATTATGCTTCATATGGGCACTTACAGTGGCTCTAGGTCTATCGAATCTTCGGTATACACACACAGCAAGCTTTCGGAACGTAACCATAGTTGGAGTCTCACTGTTTCTTGGATTATCCATCCCTGCTTATTTCCAGCAGTACCAGCCTCTAACAACTCTAATACTACCGAGCTATTACCTGGCCTTTGGAGCCGCGTCAAGTGGACCATTCCAAACGGGTATCGAGCAAGTTAGTCACTTTTCTTCTCTTGCCTTGATTAGCATTTTCCTGGATAACGACCGAGTGACTCTCTTCTTATGCAAACTGCAGCTGGATTTCGTGATGAACGCCGTGCTTTCTCTGAATATGGTGGTAACATTTCTATTGGCTTTTGTATTGGACAACACTGTACCGGGTGGTAAAGAAGACCGAGGAGTTTATATGTGGTCACGAGCCGAGGACATGGAGATGGACCCTGAGATGCAAGCTGATTACTCATTACCAAGACGAATTACTCGGTTTTTCGGTTGTAGATGTTGCTAGTAAATGTCTAAGCTCCAATTTCATTTTTTTCGATAGCTTACAGAGAGTGTAGAGTCCGACATGTTAGAGTGTAGAGTTCGAAAATGTTATCATGAAAAAGAGTTGCAGGTTTTTTGGGACGTAACGTCAATGAGAACTGACTAATCTACAAGATTGAACAGATTACACAATGCACAAAAATAATGAATTTTCCTCAAAGAATGTAAAGTTGTTTGGTGTTACTGTTATAAGCTATGGTATTAAAAACTTACAAGAGGTGTACATTAACTAGCTTTGTTCTGCTTGGGACCGTATCTACGAGGTTCGGAAAAAAGAAGAAGCTTTCATCAGTACTTGATGACATGATGGCGTAACCATAGTTCATACATGATCATGTGAAATGCGTCGAATTTGATCGGAGGTGAGTTCCATTGAAAATGCTTCTGCACCTGCATAACAACAAGACCAATCACAATCAGCTTCTTGTATACAATATTGGAGTAAAATGTGAAATTTTCTCTATATACCTTGACCAAGTTGTTATGCAACGAAACAAACTCTGAGTGTGGTATGTCCTTGAGGATTTGCTTGAGGTTATAGACATCTTGTTCTCTGAGTACAACCGCGAATTTTCTCCAATTTACGATATCGTTGAAAGGGAGGTCATAGTAGTCTGATAATATGACTGTAACAAAATAACAAGATGTGTAAGTTTAGTTTCTTTAGTGGAATAGCATTCTAATGAGTGAAGAAAGAGTATAAGAACATTTACCAGGAATACATCCGTAATGGATCGAGTCAGTTATTCGAGCACTGTTGACTTGAGAACCACCAGGGCATATGCAGAATTTCGTCCGGTAGAATCTCTTCTGATACACTAAATGCCCAGTAGCCCTATTGATTCTGTTGTTTGAAATATCGAGCTCGGTATCATTTTCCCATACACGGGCAAGTATAACCCGTATCTTTGAATTTCGATGACCAGCCCAAAAACCGAGTGTCGTCCTGTAACACCCACCGTTTAACAGTATAAGTAACATCAAAGATGCAACTACTAAATCAACTTCCAAAAGCAGATACAAATACGATGAGAAAACAAGCAAACAACACCGCTCTAAGATCTAACTGAATCAAAAACTTCACGCTAATCACAATATCGGACATTCTAAACGATTTCTATTCCAGAGAAATTTAGCAGCAAAGTAGTAAACTTATTGAGAACCTCTAAAGGCCTCTCGCCAATCTCAGACATTCTAAATGATCGAACTTCCAGAGAAATTTACCAGCAAAACTTGAACATCAACAAAGCTTCTAATCGAAGAGAGTGAACTTATACTCAATAATTGGATTTATTGAACAAAGAACAAACTTGTGCAGACAGCTGAAAACTCGTCTTTCTGAAACGAAACAAACGCGAAATGACATCATGAGCTAGTAGTTTTTACCGGTTTTCAACATCATTTCCACCAGCAGGGAGTGCAAATGGCCAAGTAACATTTAACAGTATAAGTAGCATTGCAGATGCAACTACTAATTCAAGTTCTAAAAGCAGATACACATATGATGAAAAAACGAGCCAACAACACAGCTCTAGGTTCTAATTTAGATCAAAAACCTCTTGCTAATCACAATATCGGACATTCGAAATGATTTCTATTCCAGAGGAATTTAGCAGCAAAGCAGTAAAATTGAACATCAACAAAGTTTGAGAACCTTTAAAGACCTCTCGTAAATCACAGTATCAGTATCCCCAAATTCCAAAGCAAAGCTATACACTTGAACATCAACAGAGTTTCTATTTGAAGAGAGTGAATTTAAGCTCAATCTACCAAACAAAGAACAAACTTAAGCAAACAGCTGAAACAAACTTCGTCTTTCTTAAAACGAAAACAAAAAAAACAAACACGAGCTAGGTAGTATTTACCGGTTTTCGACATCATTACCACCAGCAGGAAGTGCAAAAGGCTGAAGAACTTGAGGCAAAGCAACATCTTTATGAGGAATAAAACCAACATTATAGCTCGGTGAACACACAACCCTAATCGTATTCTTAATCAAAACCGAAGACCCTTCAAATGCTCTAACACCAACATCATGACAAGTCACAAAGAAATGATCTGCTCCTAATGTTCTATTCCAATAAGGATACTTCATTATCAATCCATCAACATAATCCTGTACAATCACAGTCATGTTCTCATACGAAGTCCCCTGCATCATCAACAACAACAACAACAACATCAACATCAAATTCTCAAATCCTAACTTCAAAATCAAATCATCAAATTCCAAATCCTAATCTCATCAAGACATGCCTGTTGTAGAATCGTCGACGTTACAATTCTCATAATTTCAATTCTACAACGATCAACAACAACAACATCAAATTCCCAAATCCTAACTCCAAAATCAAATCATCAGACTCCAAATCCTAATCTCATGAACACATGCCTGTTGTAGAATCGTCGATGTAACAGTTCTCATAATTTCAATTCTACAACGATCAACAACAACAACATCAAATTCCCAAATCCTAACTTCAAAATCAAATCATCAAATTCCAAATCTTATTTTCATCAAGGCATATGCCTGTTGTAGAATCGTCTATGTAACAGTTCTCATAATTTCAATTCTACAACAATCAACAACAAAACGATCAACAACAACAACATCAAATTCCCAAATCCTAACTTCAAAATCAAATCACCAAATTCCAAATCCTAATTTCATCAAGGCATGCACGTCGTAGAATCGTCGATGTAACAGTTCTCATAATTTCAATTCTAGAACGATCAACCATCAAATTCCAAATCCTAACTTCAAAATCAAATCATCAAGGTATGCCTGTTGTAGAATCGTCGATGTAACAGTTCTCATAATTTCAATTCTACAACGATTAACAACAACAACATCAAATTCCAAACCCTAATTTCAAAATCGAATCAACAAATTCCAAAATCGAAGAGTACTTCTTACTTTGCCACGCATCTTATGGCACGAGATAGGAATGAAGAAGAGATCTGCATCTTCTGGATCTAGAGTACGAAACGTACTCTCACGAATATTCTGGAAAAAGTAACCTTCACTTGCATATTTTCCGGTGATTTTCCTCGGAGTTTGATAAAACGTGTTCGGATCTCCGTCGGGATATACATAAACCTTGAATCTCTTCTCCATCTCTGCGTAATTCAATCGGAACGATTCCGGTGAGTGATAAACATCGGAATAGTTGTTATCTTCTTCTTCTTTCTCCGTCGTCGTTGATTCGAATTTATGAGGATTCTGAATCGAGTTTACGATGATTGGAGATGGTGAAGGAGAAGTGCGTAAGGAATTGAGAGAGAGGTAGAAGAGAGAGAGGAGAGTGAGAGTAGCGACGGTGAGGAGTGATCGTTTTAGTGAACATAACGGCGGCGATGATCCGCCGGAAAATGATGACGGTTTAACGATCGTCATTGGCCGGAGATCTACAATCTCTGATTTAGCTGTCTTTGTACTCTAAAGCTCGCATGTGTGCTATTTTTAGCTTTATTTGGATGGGTTAATAAAAATATTATATTACTCTTATCAAAATAAAATATTGTTTTGATACCGACAGAGATAGTAGACGAAAACATAGACGATAAACGAAGATGGAGATTGATACAACAGAAACTGTGTACGAAAGCAAAAACCAAAATTGTTGATAGTGACGGTGGCGAGAACCGAATTGGTAATAAAGACTAGATATATAGACGGTAGACAATAATAGAACATGTGACGAAGACAACGATAACGGTGGACGAAAATAGAAACAAAAATTGTGGATAATGACGGTGGCGAGAACGGAACTGGTGATAAAGACTAGATATATATACGGTGGATGAAAATAAAAGATATGACGAAGACAATGATAATGACGTAGACAACGGTGGACGAAAACAGAAACAATTTTTTTGGATAATGACGGTGGCGAGAACCGAACTGGTGATAAAGATTAGACACATAGACGGTGGATAAAAATAGAATATGTGACGAAGACAGTAATAAAGACGTAGACAATGGTGGACGAAAACAGAATTGATAAGAGAGATAGTGATAGACATGATGGACGAAAATAAAATTGATAACGGAGATAGTGACATAGATAATCGCCGAAAACAGAACCGGTGATGAAGATTATAGTGTAGGTAAAAAGTTTTGGTAGAAAATATGGTATATTTGAAAAAAAATCTATTTTCCTATTGGTATTTTATTTGATAATTAGTTTGACTTGAAGTTAAATTGAGCTCTTTATCATGAAACAACAATCGATCACTAGGATTACTGCTTTCAGTCTTCGAAAGTTCGATATATCATCGGAATCTTGTTGCGTTGACCGAAGCAAAAGAAACGACAATAAGATGTTAGACTCTCTAAAATGTTTGTATCTATATTAAATAAATTATGTTGTTTTGAACTAAATATATATGCATGATCTAGTAAAAAATACCATTTAATTTCTTACTTGGTTAGATCAGTGAAGCCTATGACCTTTATTTTTATTAAGATTAGTAAAATAATAGTGTAATAGATTTGGATCTCAGTCAAGGAAACCGTTTTGTTTTACTAGTGTTAGGTATTTCATACCTAGAGGCTAAAATAATCTTGAAACCTAAAACAAATAGTATATAGATCAAAAGATATTGACCAATCCACTCATTAATTATCCTTAATTAAAAGGAATAAATCCAATTTTGCTATTGAGTATATTGTTCAACTTTCTTATTAATTAAAGTTTTTCTAATTTTTTTTTATTAATTGCCCAAATGTTCAAATTTATTACAATTCATTATATTTATTTATTTATATTGTAGGGGAAAAGGAAATCAGGTTTAAGTATAATAGATTTCAAGCACTCTTTGATTCTCTTTATCTAACATTCTTTACCATATATATAGTATTAAGTTATAAATAATAAATATAGATGTATTGTAGCTTAGGAATTTTTGTTAGGTTGTTTGCCAATATCTTAGGAATATCAAAATACATCATCCAACGTTACAACTTGTTCATTGTGTATGCAACACAAAAATGCACAATATATATGAACACTTTAAAGATTTTTAGAAACCTTCCATTATTTTTGCAAAAAAAAAATTTAAACATACCTTCTCGTATTCTTTATTATTTTTTTGAAAGGAAATAAAAAGTAGGACAATTAAGAAACTAAATATTGTTCGTATATGAAAACGAGTCCTATTAGAACTCTAATATCGGAAGTCAAAGTAACTCCTAGTTAGGTTTTGGTGCACCTATTCCCTTTTAGTCTTGGACTTTGTTTAACAAATTAAACTACACACACATATATATAAATATGGACGAAGCAAAGATCTTATTCTTACAAACACTAATTTAATCTGGAGATTTTGAAAGAAAAGATGATTTTGCAGAAGAAGATGGCTTCATCAATCATCTGTTTCTTTCTATTGCTTCTTCTTCCATTAACTTTTTCTGAGCCAATAAGGTCAGTTTAATTTTGTTTCTCTCTTTATCATATGTTACAACATGTGTGTGCACAAAGTTTACATGTTTCTTAAACCTCATACATATTTCGTTTGTCTTTTTTTGCTAGAAATTGTTATAGTTTGAAGCTATTCTTTGTTTTGAGGAATAAAGCGTGTGTATATAATACATGTTCTTAGATTTTTTTTATTAAGAGTCTTGTTTTAAAGATTGTTTTGTGTCTAATAGTATAAGAAAGAAACCCGAATCTTCTCATCTTAGCGTTACAATTAACTTAATTTAATTGTATTTGTGTAAGCGTTTTCAATTTAATGCATGACTTTATTTAATTGTAATTTATAAAAATTCTGTAGGAACTTATATGGAACAAGAGCAAGAGCTCCAACAGTGCAGCAAACAGGTCACAGACATGGAAGAGAGGTATATATAATTATACATACACAACATGTTTTTCATCAATAATTGAAAAATATACATATGCTAATAATAATTAAATAAAAATATTATTTTTGCAGGTGATTGTGGACAATGGGATTATCAGAGTCAGTTTCTCAAGTCCTCAAGGACTTATAACTGGGATCAAATATAAAGGAATAGATAATGTTCTTAGTCCACATCTCCGAGCTCGAGGGTGAGTAATTTATCAGTCAATTATTAATCAATTAGTATATAAGCTTATGTTATTTACTTTTATACAGTCCTGATTAGTTAATTTGATATTATGTAGGTATTGGGACATAACATGGCAAGGAGAAAACTATCGGGGCTTGGATAGGTAATCAACTTAATTTAATTTCATAATACTTTGTCTGAATGGTCAGTTACAAGTTTTATTTTATAAATAAAACTAACGCATGTTCACATTTATAAGCCGTAACTAAATACTAGTGTTATGGCTTAATATACTAACTTGTTTTTCTCTTTGTTCAGAATCGAAGGAACCAACTTTAGAATCATATCTCAGAACGAAGAACAAGTGGAGATTTCGTTCTATAGAAAATGGAATATTGGTGGTTCTCGTTCTCATATTCCATTAAACGTAGACAAGAGGTATATTATACGCACAAATACTTCAGGAATCTACACATATGGAATCTTTGAGAGACTCCCCGAATGGCCACAGGTCGAGATGGGTCAGATTCGAATCGTATTCAAACTAAACTCCGATAGGTATATTATATGATCTTAATATAGTAAAATCGACAATTCTTTTGTTATTTTGTTTCATTCGAAAAGTTTTGTCTAAACTTGATGAAATTTATGTTTTTGTAGATTCCATTACATGGTCGTGGCCGATGATCGGCAAAGAGAAATGCCGACTGACGATGACCGTGATACCCATCGTGGCCATGCCAAAGCTCTTGCTTACAAGGAGGCTGTACAATTGACTCATCCTCGTAACCCCATGTTCAAAAACCAGGTAAGTCAATTATATCTCTAAATACAGAATTAATAAGTATTCAATGAATATAAGCGGGTCACAAATCTAGTGAACTTAAGATATTCGGTTAATTTCGATTGATATCCTAATTAATTATCCTAGCATCCAAAATCTCGAATGTTGATTGTTTAAACGAAATGGTTTTTAGGTGGATGATAAGTACCAGTACACTTGTGAGATCAAAGACAACAAGGTGCATGGTTGGATCTCAACCAAATCTCACGTTGGTTTCTGGCTCATCTCACCGAGCGGTGAATACCGTTCTGGTGGACCGATCAAGCAAGACCTCACGTCTCATGTTGGTCCCACGGCCATCTCGGTAAAAATCCGGTCCAGAACTAATAACTAAATTAGTTAGCAGAAAATGACAATTTGTTTTTACATCTAATCTTATTAATTGGTTTCATAATGCAGACTTTTATAAGCGGACATTATGTTGGTCAAGACATGGAAACACATTACCGAACTGGTGAAGCATGGAAAAAGGTCTTAGGACCTGTTTTCATTTACTTAAACTCTGATTCTACCGGCAATAATCCTACTGATTTATTATGGGAAGATGCTAAACAACAGGTTATTATCATTACTTTTTAATTTTTTTATATAAAGAAGAGATTTTTAGTTTTAACTATATTAATATTTTCAGACCAAAGAAGAAGTTAAATCCTGGCCGTACGATTTTGTAGCATCTTCTGATTATCCTTCACGTAAAGAAAGAGGAATCGTTACTGGTCGTCTCTTAGTCAACGACAGGTAAAAATAAAATACACAAAATCCAACTTAAATATTTTAAAATTATTTATTTTGATCTTTGAACTGATTTTATTTTTTATTGGCAAATATTTTTCAGAGTTATTACGCCGGGAAAATCTGCATACGTCGGTTTAGCACCACCGGGAGTACCTGGTTCATGGCAGACAAATACTAAGGTTTGTTAATTATTATTATTATTACACTTCAATAAGATTTGATTTAATTTGGTTAATTATTATGTAATTGAATGATCAAATTACATGTATTGATCGTTGAATTTTTGTTATTTTTTCTTTCAGGGTTATCAATTTTGGACAAAGACTAACGAAGCCGGTTATTTCACGATTGACAACGTTAGACCGGGAACTTACAATCTGTACGGATTTGTTCCCGGTTTTATCGGTGATTTTCGATACCAAAACCGTGTTGAAGTAGCTGCTGGTTCAAAGATTAGTCTCGATAGAGTCGTGTACCAGCCTCCTAGGAATGGTCCAACGGTATGGGAGATTGGTGTACCGGATCGAACCGCTCGAGAATTCTTTGTACCGGAGCCATACAAGAATACAATGAACCCCTTATTCCTAAACCACACGGACAAGTAAGTCTTCAATTCCTTATGATCACATTTCGTATTGGTCCGAAAATCGGTATTTTTTTAGTTCTAATGATTCCGGTTTGGTTTGGTTCACAGGTTTAGGCAGTACGGATTGTGGCAACGTTACACAGAGTTATATCCAAACCATGATCTTGTTTACACAATTGGAGCTAGTAACTATAGCCAAGACTGGTTCTATGCTCATGTCACAAGGTAAAGGTTATATAAATCAATAAAATGTTTGAATTTTCCTATAATTTCTTGAGTAACTTTTAATCTTGATTCGTTTTTATGAAGGAACGTTGGTGGTTCGACCTACGTACCAACGACATGGCAGATCGTGTTTCGTCTTCCATACGTGAACTGGAGAGGTAGCTACACATTGCAGCTAGCTTTAGCTTCGGCAGCACGGGCTAATCTACAAGTACGGTTCAACAGCGAATACTCAATACCATTTTTCTCAACGGGTACTATCGGAAGAGATAATGCTATTGCAAGACATGGAATCCATGGAATATACAGGCTTTACAGCATCAATGTGCCTGGAAGGTTGCTTAGACCCGGGACCAACACGATTTATCTTCGACAATCTAAAGCGTCAGGACCGTTTGAAGGACTTATGTATGATTACATTCGCCTCGAAGAGCCTTCTAGAGATTAGTTTCATACATTAGTTAATATTTTGGCTTTCCTTTTTTTTTTTTTTACACTTTTGTTAGGAGATTTTAGTTGTATAGATCATGGTTTTCGACAGTTGATCTATTTTTTCATTTTTTATATTGTTAATGAAATTGATTTGGATTTCAATTTGATTGGTATATGGTTTCTGGCATTATAAGATTTATAAGCGTTCTAATTATTAAAACCCCGGTCGAACAAGATTCAAGCATGAACAAGAAAATACCACCAGCAACATAAACATTAAGAGATTCAAACTCACCCGCCATGGGAATGCTTAAGAGCTCGCATACTTGTGGTGACTCCTTAGAGAGACCCAGAGCCGTGCTTAGTGTGTATCAAAAGAGGCAAGTGCCTCAGGCCTCACATTTTTTTCATATATTTAGGGCCCCCAAATTTTAGAATTAAGTTGTTTAATGGTAAGTTTACAGAAATATTTAGAACTTTCCTTATATTTAAAATATATTTAGGTCCCCTAAATTTTTGAATTGAGTTGCTTAATGGTAAGTTTACAAAAATATTTAGCACTTTCCTTCTATAAAAAGAGCCTAATAATGACTTTTAATAGAACGAATATAAACTGATGACATTTTACGATTTTAATAGTAGACAGTTTATTAGGTTTTCTTCAAATTATATTTAATTTTTTGCATAACACTACGGAATTGTATGTTTAAATTGTATTATATTCGTTGAATACATGCATTAATCACATTGATTTGGTAACATAATTTCATTAAAATTCATACTTTTTGCATAATTTTAATATTGTTTTATATAATAATTATGGAAAAAATGAACACGTTTTTAAATTTTTCCTTGAGCTGTTCATTTAAATTTTTTGCCTTAGGCTCCTAAATACCTTAGCACGGCACTGGAGAGACCGTTCCCTTCGCCGCCTAAGATCAAGCATAAGGGTCTCTTCTAAAGACTGAGCAAACTCTAGTGAAAGTTTGGAGACGGATTTTTGTTTCTGAGACGTAGAAGTAATCAAATAGTGCTTTATCTTATTATTGAGAGTATACAATATTTAGGTTGTAATACATTTTTTTTTGCCCAAAGATTGTAATATTTAGTCTTGTATTTTGTTTGGATTAGTCCTTATCTGTACAAAAATATTATGTGTAAGTTTTGTTTTGTATTAAGAAACTATGTTCTCTTGAACTATAAATGCATGATCTAGTAAACACTAATTAATTAACTGGTTAGATCAGTGAAGCCTATATATGACATTTTTATTTAAATTTAGTAAAATAATAGTATGTAGATGATTCACTACAAGAAAACACAGCATTTGCTACTCCCAAAAGAGTCACAAATCCGTCGCAAAAATCCGATTTATGACGATTATGTGACGGAAATAGATCGTCGCAAAAGTATTGTCGCAAATTAACAACGTCGCAAAGGCGTCACATTTTTGCGACGATTTTATGACCATGTTTCTTGCGTCGCAAATATGTGACGAATTTGTAACGTCCTTAAGTGGTCATAAATATGTGACGAATTTGTAACGTTATGAAGTGGTCGTAATTTAGCGACTGATTTGCGACTACTTTTAAGAGTCATACATTTGTGACTCTAATAGTAGTAGCAAAGTAGTCTCAAAATAGTGACGAATGTATGACGAATATGGGTTCTCTTTTCTCATTTACGTTACAAAAAAGTTATAAATACGTAACAAATTAGTCACAAATTTGTGACGGAAATACTATACTTAAGTACCTGATCATTGTTCTTAAATAACTCATTTTATTAGTAATTATCAAATTCTTTTGCTCTCTACAAACTATAAAACATTAAAAGCAGTAGTAAGAACATTAATAAACCGCAAGTTAATGTATTATACAAGCAGAAAAGTACAAAAAATATACAAATATCATACACAAAAAGCATATCAATCATTGTACACTGAAAATGAAACCAAACAAGTACATCGTCGTTCCGTTGGGCTCACTATGCTTGCATCTGCACATTTTGCGCCTACACCAACGCACACACACATTCCCGAAGACCAAATCATCTGAGACGTCTTACCGTGTCCTTAGTCCTAACACATGGTTTAAGTGACGAATTTTGTCTCTGAGACACGAATCATATGTGGAGGAAACTTCTCTTTCTGCGTGTCCCAAGTCCTAACTCATGGTTTAAGGCCAAATCAGTTAATTGGAAAACACAAAGTGAGATAACAAAATTATAAACAAGGAGAAGTCATACCAGCTCACCGTCTTGATATGAGAAATAAGATTGTTGAAAATATGACGTTTCTCATACTCAGCTGCTTTGGCTCCACCATGTCCTGCAATACAGTTGAAATGATCTATATCCTTTATTGTTACTTATGGAATTTGAATTTGATTTTGATTCGTTTTTGTTGTGCGGTTTGGGTTAGTTTGGCAATAGCTCGGAGGCAGCAAAAGGTAAATACCGTTGTAGAATAGCTTTCGAGATTGAGGCCTGACATCAGACCTTTATGTGCATAAGGTACATGGTAACCACCATCTAAGTAGTTATCACAGAACACCTGCAAAAGTTTTCAAAAATCCATCATTAATCTTCAGAGTTCTGTTAATTTTTAAAAAGAGTATATACTCAGAACAAGATTTCACCTTCCAATTACAATCAATGGTGTATTCGCGTCTGCATATGAAACTAAGCTGGGAATCAACTCCACCTTGGCTCAACCTTCCCGCAGAAGTACCAAGCCATTCTGTTTCCACTACGCCATCGGTCTCGACTTCCTCTTGACTCAGTGGTGTTTTAGTCATTTTGAGGAGAACAAAAGGTCCCCAGGCAGCCACTCTTAGAGGTTTGAGTCCCATTTCCTATAAATTTCCTCAAACAACCAAGTGCAAGAATTAAGATCTTCTTGTTTCAAAATAACAAAAGTGAGAGAACACACACTTATTCACAACAACATGACATACATTTAAAGCAAAGTTCTCTATCCCAGTCATTCTAGTAGCTTTGACAAGAGATCCACTCAAGTTATACGTCCATCCCTGTCACAAACAATGAGATAATACGACTCAAAACCGTATCCATTTACCGCATAATCAGTTGAGTAACCTGAAGCTTACATGATAGGGGCACACAAAGCAATACTTTTTCGTACAGATAATCACGATTATCCTTAATCTGCTCAGAGAATCCTGAAAAAGTGAGAAGCAGCCAACACTTTAGAAACAAGTTTTGGTACAAGTGAGTGAGTGTGGATTTTCCCCTAACCTACGGCTTGTCATCCTCCATAGAAGTTGTAGAATCCATCTGATTCGAATACGACAACGTCAACTCCATATATCCAAAACAACGTCATAACCGGATCTCCAAGAGAACAAATCAAATATGGATCCACAACAACAGATTTCGGTGTTACATTCGTCGCGATTCCAGCTCCGTCTCCCGTGATTGAAGCCATGGCTTGAACAACGTTTGGAGAATGAATCATTGGACCAGACATATGAGGTTCGTTGGTAGTGAGAGAAACGACGACCTGAGTTGGCGACGGAGCCGTCGCGACTAAAAACGGCGGATCTAGGTTTTGGTTTTTCTTTCGCCTCGAGAGAGATTAGAGGTTTGGCGCGTGGTGCGCGTGGCCTTATTTGGCTTCTTGTTGTTGCTTTGTGTTTTATATCCAAAATCAAGGCAACGAAACTTCAAAGCTCATCTGAAATCGAACAAAATCTGGGATAGGTTTAACATACATGAATTCATAGACACATATAGACTACGAATTTCTTCGTGGATTGAGAAATTAAGGAGTAAGAAAGTAGAAATCAAGTAAACCTGGAGATAAAAGTGAGTATGGTTGGAGAGAAGAAAAGAGAGGAAGAAGATGAAAGGAAAGTGATGCTATTGTAGATCTGAGATTCAACATAAGGGATTCTATTGTAGATAAGGGTGTTCAGATTCGTGACCTTCAAGGACGATACATGTGAGGAACTGAAGATGATTTGGTTCATACTCCTCTAAGCGGTGGAACAAGTCAGACAAGGGAGAAGGAGAAGAGGATTAGGGTTCTGTAGAAGTCCAAAATGCGTCTAAGTGTCCAAGTAGTAAACCATAAGCCAAATTTTACATTTGGGTGTGGGCCAAATATTTGAATTTTTTTAGTCAATTTGGGTGAGGGGGAAACCGAATTGTTTTTTGTCCCACCACAGATTTTTGGTTTCCCACTCAAATTTATTAAATTTGGCAAACTAAAATATGTAAGTATTAATTATTTTGGGGTTTAAAATGTTTGTTTGATATTTCTTAATGAGATTTAGTATAAGTAATTATAGTTTAATGTTAATTTGGATTTGGAAAGGAAATTCAGTATAAGTTAAATTTTAAAACTTAAGACATAAATAGAAAATTTAAACTTGTGCAAAACAGTTAAATCTTATTCAAATTAATCGTTGAGAGTTGTTAATCAAAAGCTATGTGATAGTAAGTGATGTTTCCAACTTTTTTAATAAATTCTTCTTTCACGTACATGTAAACACAAAAATCAAATTATTTGGACAAGTATAGAAAAGATGCTTTGATAAAATTATACAAGTATATAATGAAGGGTATATTCCCAATTAGTTGAAAACTACGGTCTAGTTAAATAGTTCAGAATGTAACATTAGTTGACTTAAACTTTTATTAATCATCTTTAGCATCATCAAACCCAAAATTGGGCAAGTATAAGGTAATAAAAGGAAAAAGAAAAATATATACTATTGATTTGTGGTTTAGGGGTTCGATGTTTTGGTTTAGGACTTATTAAAAATGTATTTATATTTAACTCTTTTATTCATTTTTGGTAAAGAAACAATCATTCTTAAATACTTATATAATTTCAAGGACTTTATGATTGCAATTTAGGTTTTAGTTCAAAATTTTAAAAAATTGAATTTTCATAGATGTGAGTGTTAAATATAATGTGAGTGGTAATTTTGAATAACGTACCTTCCAAATATACATTGTTCTACTTGAAATAGGTTCATAATTTTTCCAAAATAAAGCTGGGAGTTGCATATTCGTCACAAATTTGGCGGGACGTCACAAATTTGTAACTAAAGAGTCACAAAACTGTGACCACTTTGCGACTAATTTCGTAGTCACTACTCCAAACCCTAAACCCTAAACATTTTGAGGCTACATTATTTGACATAGACCTTACCAAATAAACTCCATCTATTTTCAATCTTCTTATTTAGAAAAAAAGAGAGTTATATGTAACTTTCAAAGTTGATTTTGAAAAAATTCAATCATTCTCATAGTTTATAATGTAATTACATACATTTTATGTTTAAAATTTAGGGTTTGGTACAAAATTTAACAAATGTTGAATTTTCAAAGTTGTGAGTGGTAATTATAATGTACATAGTAATCTATAGTAGTTTACATTCGGAAATACATCCATTAACTTTTAATATGTTAAAGATTTTGGATCCGTCACAGAGTTAGTCATGTGGTCACAAATTCGTTACAACTTCGTTACAAATCTGGGAACACTTAGTGAAAAACACATGTTTTTACAAAAAGGAAAAAAAAATTGCATCGGTATTGTTCGAACCACGAACTGGTTGGTTGAATGTCTACTCTAGAGTAATGCTACGAAAATATAGGCAGCAGATTTTGTGACCGATTTTCGACTCCCAAATATCAGTCACAACTTTGTGACGGATTCTGTGACACCTTTTGAAAGTTAGGTGGAAGTTGGGTGGGAGTTCGGTGGAAGTTCGGTGAGAATTAGGTGATTATTAAACGTCGTATTAAACACGTTCTCACCCTCTTTGTTGGTTGCCGACGCTTTTAGCGACGCACCGAAAACGTCACAAATCTGTGACCAATATGTGACGTCGTCAATATGGTTGCAAAAGAGTCACAAATCTGTGACTCTAATATGACAACCTTTTTCTGACGGTTTAGCGACGGTGAAAATTTGCGTCACAAATACGTTACGAATTCGTTGCAAAATCGTCACAAATATTTGTGACGAAAAACTTCGTCACAAACGTGCGTCACAAATTCTGTGTTTTCTTGTAGTGATTTCAATCAAAGAAATCGTTTTGTTTTATTAGTGTTAGGAATTTCATGCCTAGAGGTTAGAAGAAATTGAAAACTAAAACAATAGATAAAAGGTATATTGTCCAATTCACTCATTACCCATTTGTTAAAAGGAATATATCCAATTTTGCTAATTAAGTACATTGTTTAACTTTCTTATTATTTAAAGTTTTTTTAAAAAAAACTCTACTAATCACCCAACGGCCCGAATTTATTAATATATATATATATAAATTTTTGATATGTAGGAGAAAAGGAAAAATGAGGTTTAACTAATATATCATGTATAAAATTATAAATAATAAATATATAGTATCTTAGGAATATTAAAAAAACTAGATTTTCAAATAGCTTGTCGCAACATTTAAACCATGCAATCAATAAATCAAACATTACAACTTGTTCATTGTCTATGCTACACAAAATTCCACAATACATATAATGAATTCCGTAAGATCTTTTGCAACTATCCATTATTTTTGAAAAACTTTAAACATATAGATACCTCCGTTTTAATTATAATTCTATTATATAAAAAACGGAAATTAAAAGTATAGGACAATTACTTTTTTAAACATATGTATTTATTATTTTATTAAAAATTATGAGAACGGTTACATCGACAATTCCTATTAATAAGACAATTAAGAAACTAAATTTTTTGTATATGAAAACGAGTCCTATTAGAACTCTAATATCAGAAGTCAAGTAACTCCTAGTCAGGTTTTGGTACACCTATTCCCTTTTAGTCTTGGACTTTCTTTAACAAATTAAACCACACACATATATATAAATATGGACGAAGCTAAGATCTTATTCTTACAAACGCTAAATTAAATCTGGAGATTTTGAAAGAAAATATGATGTTGCAGGAGAAGATGGCTTCAATATCAATCATCTGTTTCTTTCTATTGCTTCTTCTTCCAATAGCTTTTTCTGAGACAACAAGGTCGGTTTAATTTTGGTTCTTCATGATATGTTACAATTAAACATATACATACATTTATATAGCTATGCACAACTGTACATCACAAAGTTCTTTTGTTTCTCAAATCTCATACATTTTCTTTGTTTATGATAGAAACAAACCCCAATCTTCCCCTCTTAACGTTACGTTACAATTTACTTAAATTAATTGTATGTGTGTACATTGAGAGTTTTCAATTCAATGCATTATAACTTTAATTAATTGTAACTTATTAAAATTGTACAGGAACTTAGATGGAACAAGAGCAAGCGCTCCAACAGTACAGCAAACAAGAAGACCTGGAAGAGAGGTAAATTTAATTATATATACACTATCTTTTTTATCCAATAATCGAAAATATACATGCTAATAATAATTATATAAAATACTTTTTTTTTTTGCAGGTGATAGTGGACAATGGGATTATCAGAGTCAGTTTCTCAAGTCCTCAAGGACTTATAACTGGAATCAAATACAAAGGAATCGATAATGTTCTTAATCCACATCTCCGAGCTCGAGGGTGAGTAATTTATCAATGAATAAATTACTCGATAATGTTATTTAATTATCTATAGTCCTGATTAATTAATTTGATATTATGTAGGTATTGGGACATAACAGGGCAAGGAGGAAACTTTCGAGGATTGGATAGGTAACTAACTAATTTATTTAAGAAAAGTAACACATGTTCACATTTATATAGCCCTAATTAAATACTCGTTTTATGGTGTTATGGGTTAATATATCTTTTTGATTTATATGAACTTGTTATTTTCTTTGTTCAGTATCGAAGGAACCAACTTTAGAATCATATCTCAAAACGAAGAGCAAGTGGAGATTTCGTTCTATAGAAACTGGAATGGTGGTTCTCATATTCCATTAAACGTAGACAAGAGGTATATTATACGTAAAAATACTCCAGGAATCTACACTTATGGAATCTTTGAGAGACTTCCCGAATGGCCAGAGGTTGACATGGGTCTGATTCGACTCGTATTCAAACTAAACCCTGATAGGTATACTATATGATTTCAATATAGTAAAATTGCAAATTCTTTTGTTATTAATTTGTTTCTATATTGTGTTCCTGCCTAGAGAAATTATGAAAAAAGTGTACATAATTTTGATGGAAATATGTTTTTGTAGATTCCATTACATGGTTGTGGCAGATGATCGGCAAAGAGAAATGCCAACTGACAATGACCGTGACATCCACCTTGGCCATGCCAAGGCTCTTGCTTACAAAGAGGCCGTACAACTGACCTATCCTCATAACTCCATCTTTAAAAACCAGGTAAATTAATTAATATCTACATATCGATTTAATAAGTATATAATGAATATACACGAGGTCACAAATCTAGTGAACTTAAGATCTTCGGTTTAGAAGATCCCGAATTTCAATTGTTTAACGAAATGGTTTCTAGGTGGATGATAAATACCAATACACTTGTGAGATCAAAGACAACAAGGTGCATGGTTGGATCTCAACCGAATCTCGCGTCGGTTTCTGGCTAATCTCACCGAGCGGCGAATACCGCTCTGGTGGACCGATCAAGCAAGAGCTCACGTCTCACGTTGGTCCTACGGCGATCACGGTAAGAGATTGGTCCAAAACTAAATAGAAAAAATTACAATTTGTTTTGATATCTTATCTTATTAATAATTGATTTCGTAATGCAGACTTTTATTAGCGGACATTATGTTGGTCAGGACATGGAGACACATTACAGAACTGGTGAAGCATGGAAAAAGGTTTTAGGACCTGTTTTCATTTACTTGAACTCTGATTCTACCAACAATAATCCTACTGATTTATTATGGGAAGATGCTAAACAACAGGTTATTACTACTATTACTTTCTAACTCTTTTTAATTAATTAATCTACATAAACAAGAGATTTTAATTTTCGTTATGTTAAATTTTCAGACCAAAGAAGAAGTAAAAGCCTGGCCGTACGATTTTGTAGCATCCTCGGACTATCCTTCACGTAAAGAAAGAGGAATCGTTACTGGTCGTCTCTTAATCAACGACAGGTAAAAAATAAAATACACAAAATCCAAAATAAAATATTTTAAATTAGATATTTTGATCTTTGAACTAATTTAGTTTTTATTGGCAAATATTTTTCAGAGTTTTTACGCCGGGAAAATCTGCATACGTCGGTTTAGCACCACCGGGACTAGCTGGTTCATGGCAGATTAATTTTTTCACGATTAACAACGTTAGACCGGGAACTTACAATCTGTACGGATTTGTTTCCGGTTTTATCGGTGATTTTCGATATCAAAACCATGTTGACGTAGCTGCTGGTTCAAAGATTAGCCTCAGTACAGTTGTGTATGAGCCTCCTAGGAATGGTCCAACGTTATGGGAGATTGGTGTACCGGATCGAACCGCTCGAGAATTCTTTGTACCGGAGCCATACAAGAATACAATGAACCCCTTATTCCTAAACCACACGGACAAGTAAACTCTTCAATTCCTCAAGATTTTGATTCGTATTAGTCCGAAAATCGGTTTTCGATAGGTTCAATGATTCCGGTTTGGTTTGTTTCACAGGTTTAGGCAGTACGGATTGTGGGAACGATACTCAGAGTTATATCCAGACCGCGATCTTGTCTACACAATCGGAGCTAGTAACTATAGCCAAGATTGGTTCTATGCTCATGTCACAAGGTAAATGTTATATAAATCAATAAAATGTTTGAAACTTTAAGTTTGAATAAATTTAAACTTGAATAAATTATGGACGAATTCTTGAATAAATTTTAAGTTATGATTCGCTTTTTATGAAGGAACATTGGTGATTCGACGTACGTACCAACGACATGGCAGATTGTGTTTCAACTTCCATACGTGAACTGGCGAGGTAGCTACACATTGCAGCTAGCTTTAGCCTCGGCAGCACGGGCTAATTTACAAGTACGGTTCAACAACGAATACTCGATGCCATTATTCTCAACAGGTAATATTGGAAGAGATAATGCTATAGCAAGACATGGAATCCATGGAATATACCGGCTTTATAGCATCAATGTACCTGGAAGGTTCCTAAGAACCGGGACCAACACGATTTATCTGCGACAAGCTAAAGCGTCTGGACCGTTTGAAGGTCTTATGTATGATTACATTCGCCTTGAAGAGCCCTCTAGAGATTAGATTCATACAATGGTGTTACTATTTGGCTTTTTTTTTTCTTTTACACTTTTGTTAGGAGATTATAGTTAGATCATGGTTTTCGACATTTGATCTATTTTTTCATTATTTTCGATTTAATGAAATTGATTTGGATTTAATGTGATTGTTATTATTAAAACTTGGAACAAGATTGTAGCATGAACAAGAAAATACCACCAGCAACAGAAACATTAAGAGATTCAAACTCGCCAGCCATGGGAATGCTCACGAGCTCGCATACTTTCCGCGACTGGTCAGACAAACCGTGCCCTTCGCTACCTAAGATCAAGCATAAGTGCTTCTCTTCTAAAGATTGAGCAAACTCTAGTGAAAGTTTGGAGACGGGTTTGGTTTTTTCAGTTCCTGGATGACCAGCTAATAGCTTCATTTGAAACTCATACTCTAAAGTTCTAAGATGGTTCCAATCACCGGACACTATAGGGAGTTGAAACGAAGCACCTCGGCTAGCTCGAAGAGCTTTATCATTGAATGGATCACAACAACCCGGTAGCAAAAACGCACCATCCTATCGAAAACATTAGCCAAACAAACAACATTCTCATTAGAACTTTATCGAAAACACGCAATCGCTATCAAATCAAGAACAAAGACTGATCATATATACCCAATTAAACGCCATAGCTGATCTAATCAACGTACCAAGATTCCCCGGATCCTGAAACAACATCGAAAAAACGCAACTATTTTACCAAATCTTGATCAAGAAAACACACATCAAAAACTAAAAACCGTAACAATACTAAAACCTGAATTCTATCAAGAACAAGAACTCGATGCGAATAAGCAAACCATTTCTTGCAATCTATTGAGATGTCTTCTTCTTCTTCTTCTTCAAGATCAATGAAGCTATTAGGTATTCTCATCAAAGCAATAGCATCAACAGAATCAATAGATTTCACACCAGCAAGCTTCTTCATCACTAAAGAACTAACTCTAACAATGCGTATACTTAACCTCTCTAATCCTTGTGGTATCTTAGCTTCTTCTTGAAGTAGTAAACATTCAATTTCAGTTTTGATTCCTTGATACATACATACTTCTCTGTACACAAAACAAACACAGCTTGAATCTCTTTGTAGAAAATCAAGAAAACAGATAAAGGAAACAACTTTAACTTACTTAATTGGGATTGCTCCAACGATAAGAACAGAGGAATGAGTGTGGCGATAAGAAGAGCTTTGACGAAGCTTTAAGCAGTGTTTAACAAAAGGGTTTGTAGTACTTGTTATGTAATTGACATGAGAAGGTAAAGAAACCTTAGTCGCAGGAGAATTCATCTGAATCTGGGTTTGAGATGATAAAGCTTGAAGCTTTGAAAATGGGTTTTTGTTTTTGAATTCAATTGAGTAACGTGGAGATACGATTGGTGAAGTGAGAACATACCCACAATGCATTGCTTTCTTCTATGTGAGAAAAACTGATTTTGTCTTCTTCTTCTTCTTCTTCTCCGGTGAAAAGCTAAGCCGGAGAAGATGATGATGACTCGAGAAGTGTAATTGAAAAAGCCCATTACTGTAAAGGAGTGAGGCCCATTAAGGACTGTAAAATGTAAATTGTCGATGGAAACAATATACCGGGACCGAAAAACCGAATCGAATCCGACCCGAAATTACCTAACCGTCTAAAATACGGAACGTGCATAATATCCGTATCCGAAACTTAAACTCGAATCCGACCCGAAACAAAGGGTTTGGTACAAGTACAAATAGTCAATTTTACCTAGTCGGGTTTGGTGTATAGAGAAGTCGGATATTTGATCGGTTCGGTTATTAACCAAAATCACTATAAGTATCTCTATAACTCTAAGTTAGAGTCTCTAACTCACTCATTCAATTTGTCTTGCATGCTCGACTTTGTATAAGTCGGCTTTGCACTTTTGCTTTCCGTTTTCAAAATTGAGAGTGTTTTTGTCGAAATTGAAGCACATAAAAGAAGATTTAACCTTACCAAACCGTCAAAACCCAAAAAATTCAAAAAATTTGCGATATCGTATCATCTCTTCCGTATGTAAAATCACATATAGATTCTACATCTAGAAATGATGATGACGGAGACAAATGTGCATAACGAGCTTGACAACAAAGAAGAAGATTTATTGACACAGAAATTGAATAAAGGCAAAATATTGTTTTGAATGCATATCGCTTATAAATTGAACCCGGACGCGGATCAAAGAAAATGTTGATATAGTATAAAAATTGCCAAAACACCTTAAACTTTAAAAAATTTCTAAAAACTTCTAATTTTTTTTTAAAAATACTATAAAACCCAAGAAAAAAATCGAAAAAATCAGTACTAATGCACATGTTGTACATAGGTAGAATCGCCCTAACTAAATCTGATAACATCCGATTCGAACTCGACCTGAATCTTTATCATACCCAATTGAGTTCTAAACCCGATAACCCGAAAACTTAAAATACCCAACCCGAACCCGATTAGATACTCAAGTACCAAACAAATCAGATTAACAGAGAAAGCTCTACTTGATGCATTTCTCAGAGAAACCACTTCATCTTCTTCTCAATTTGATAAACCAATGCAACTCTCTTCGCATTTTCAAACAAATACAAACTCAATTGATATCTCATAATCTTCTTCGTAATGAACAATTCATTAACAAAGTCGTAACCTTTCTGAGTAAATCCACAGATTTCGCATCTTACAGTTGCGTAATACTCCATCGTGATTTAACCACTTTTCCTTACAACACACTTCTATCAAGCTACGCAATCTCCGATAACCCAAGAGTAACGATGCTAGTGTATCGGAAGTTTATAAAGAATGGATTTTTATCGGACTTGTACACGTTTCCTCCGATTTTCAAAGCTTGTGGGAAGTTTTCAGGGATTAAAGAAGGGAAACAGATACATGGAGTTGTTACGAAGATGGGTTTTTGTGATGATATATATGTGAGAAACTCTCTTGTTCATTTCTATGGTTTATGTGGTGATTGTAAGAGTGCATGTAAAGTGTTCGATGAAATGCCTGTGAGAGATGGAGTTTCTTGGACTGGTATTATATCTGGTTTTAATAGGATTGGTTTGTATAATGATGCTTTGAGTATGTTTTTGAAGATGGATATTGAGGCGAATTTAGGTACGTATGTTTGTGTGTTGGTTGCTAGTGGACGAGTTGGGTGTTTGAGTTTAGGGAAAGGAATTCATGGATTGATGATGAAGAAGGCTTATTTGATTAGCTTAGAGATTGGTAATGCTCTTATAGATATGTATGTGAAATGTGAGGAGTTGTGTGATGCGAAGAGAGTCTTTAGTGAATTGGAGAAGAAAGATAAAGTTTCTTGGAATAGTATGATTAGTGGTTTGGTTCATTGTATGAGGTCTAACGAGGCGATTGAATTGTTCTCTCTGATGCAAACTTCTTCGAGTATAAAACCGGACGGGCATATACTTACGAGTGTTCTCTCTGCTTGTGCTAATTTAGGAGATGTTGATTACGGAAGATGGGTTCATGAGTATGTTGTAAGCGCGGGAATTAAATGGGATACGCATATTGGAACAGCGGTTGTCGATATGTATGCGAAATGTGGATACATCGAAACAGCTTTAGAGATATTCAACGGAATCAGAAGCAAAAACGTGTGTACTTGGAATGCTCTGTTAAATGGTTTAGCTATTCATGGACATGGACATGAATCTCTTATACGCTTTGAAGAAATGGTTAAGCTCGGTTTTAAACCGAACGAGGTAACATTTACAGCGGTTTTAAACGCTTGTTGTCACACGGGTTTAGTCGATGAAGGTAGAAGATATTTCCATAAGATGAAAACAAGAGAATACAATCTATCACCTAAGATAGAACACTATGGATGCTTGATTGATTTGCTTTGTAGAAGTGGATTGTTAGATGAAGCATTAGAGATTGTTAAAACGATGCCGTTTAAACCGGATGTGCGTATATGTGGAGCTATTCTTAGTGCTTGTAAGAGTAATGAGACATTAATAGAGATAATAGATAGTTTTTTAGATATGGAATTTGAAGATTGTGGTGTTTATGTGTTACTATCAAACATATTTGCATCTAATAGAAGATGGGATGATGTTGCTAAGATTAGGAGATTGATGAAAGTTAAAGGTATCTCTAAAGTTCAAGGAACAAGTTCTTATGTCATGTAGAACAATGTATGTATGTATGACATGAACATCAATGAGAATGTTTCACATACATAAAGAGAAATTCATGAGTTTCTTGCATGTCTCTGCATAAAGCTGAACAAAAATTGTCTTCTTCTTACTTCACGTTCCTCTCGCTTCTTCATCTATTATATTAGTATAATTATAAAGTTTATGCAGTTACATGGTACATGAATATTATTATTATTATTATTATACACGCATATTCTTGAATTTTCAAGCAATTTATTATTAAAAATTACAACATTAACTAGAAAACATAGTTTCTGCATGGTAGCGACAATATTAGAGACTAAATAATGGTAATTGCATTGATAATAATAATATAACTTAAGGCAGAGTATTATTACCATTATGGTACCAAATTCCGACATTACCCTCACTATCACCATTATTTTCATTTCTGCCACTAGTAGCTCCTCCTCCTCCTATGGCGGAGCTATCGTAAACCCAATCCGCCGTCGTAGTAGAAGGAGGAACCAAATCAAAGTTCTGAAACAGAACCGGTTTATCGTTAACCGGAAGTGAATCTTGTAGAAACATGGAAGTGATGAGTGTATGGTGCAAATCTTGGTTTAAAGGGGCAAGATTGTAATTAGGGTTTAACGGGAACATGTAATTAGAAAACGACGTCGTGGAGGGAGGGTTTAGTAAATGAAACCCATCGATGAGGTCATGAGACGATGACAATGACGTCATTACACCATGAGGAGGAGGAGGAGGAGAGATGACGTGGAGGGTACTACAAGGAGGCTTGTTCTTGTTACGAGTTGAACCACCGATGGGTACGTTACGTAGGGCACCGCCACGTGTCCAGTAACGGCGACAGTTTTTGCAGTAGTGACGTGGCTGAGACAAGCTATAGTTGTTGTAGTAACAGAATTTGGTGTTGACGGAATCACATCTTGGACATTTAAGTACCGGAGGAGATGTCGCCGGAGGTCGTGGTGGCTTCGCCGCCGTCGTCGTCTTGATCCTCCGTGGCTTGTGGCTCTGGTGGAATGACGTCATCATTGAGAGAGAGAGAGATTTTTGGTTTATGCTTTTTTGTGTGCGTTTGGTTCCATGAAGCCTTTCCATGTGTGTGTGTGTGTATATATATATGAACACAATGATTGTGATTGTATAACAAAAGTGTATAATGTACATGTGTGTACATGCAATGCTTGTTTCATAGTAATGATTTTTTTTTTAATAAAGCAAATGTGGATAACCAAGTGGTTTATAGTAAATTATAGTAATAGTTTCTTTAGTGCACCAAGTTACAAAATGGTTATCATTTAAAACGTCTATTATTTAGCGTCATTTAAGTAAAATTACATCAATGATGGTACATATGCTTAACTATGCCATTAAAGTAAAGATTAATAATGGAATATTTTGTTAATTAACATATGTATAATGATGATGAATATAAATATAAATATAAATATAAAAATGAATTACCTACTTTAACGTGGATACTTATTCATTTGGTTTTGTGAGCAAACGATTACCTTGAGAGAGAGATAAACAAAGACTGAATCATGTATGTTCTTAAGGTTAATTAAGTTTTTCATTAGAGAAAATTTGATTTAGTCATTTGTATATATCCCTTATGATTGCAAAAACATGTCTCTTATAGTATTATACCATAGTATCTAAATATGCAAACAAGACAAAACAAGATAAGATCGACCTAGGGAAGAGAGAGAGATGAGTGTGGTAAAAGGTACGAGGTAAAGAAAGAGAAGCCATATCAAGGAATGGAGTGCTTTGCATTGGGAACAAAACTTGAACTTCATTGTCTCCTCTCTTGTTGGAAGTAACACAACACAAAGTCGTACGTTTCATTTATGATCTACCTTTGACTTTTCACTCTTATTGCTCCTACATCGAATATGAAGATTAATAGTCACGCATTATAGTACTAGCATGATTATTTAATTTCAGTTTGATAACTCACCTAATGATTAAAATTATTTTAAGATCTTGTAGTTTCTCATTAATCATGTGATTTCTTGAATTTAAGATTTGTGTTAGTCTCTTTAGCCATTAATCATTTTGCAAATTTTCTTTGTTAGATGGAAATATTTTCGGTTAATTCATGGTTATATTTCGAAAAATCACCTTAAATATGCACAATTCTTGGCTTAACACAAAATCTTATCATATAGAGATGATATATGAATGTTCAAGTTTACTAATTTGATTAAAGCATACAATATAGTCATGCAACCTCATCAAGAAACAACACGAAACTTAGTACAAAACAAACCAAACAAGAGAAGCTATTGGGAGAAGTTCAATTCTTAAGCTTTATAACGATGGACTAGGCTTCAATGTGTTGGCAACATCAATCACAAATCGGTACCTAACATCAGCCTTCTCAAGCCGTTCCATGGCGGTGTTCACGTAATCCGCAGAGATAAGCTCGATATCCGCCGTGATGTTATGTTTCCCAGCCATATCCATCATATCTTGAGTCTCCTTTATACCTCCTATCATACTCCCCGTAACCATCTTCCTCTCTATATATATACACATGAAAACAAATTTTCAATGTCATGTATGCATTGCCGCGTTTAATTTAAATAAGAAATAAATCGATAAATTTGTCAAAAAATCGACATAATGTAAACTATATAGCTAAATAATTTCCATATCTTAGAATATATTGTTCGAATCGGAATCGTAAGAGAAAACGGTTCTAAAAGACAGAAAACATGCTTACGGAAGATTAAAGGGAGCACCGGGAGCTCGAGTGGCTTATTTGGTGCACCTAGCATTACAAGTTTTCCCTTTTGCTTCAACAAACCGAGCAATGGAAGAAGCGAATGAGTCGCTGATACGGTATCGAGTATACCATCCATAGTCCCCATTGCATCCTTAATTTGTTTCGGGTCACGGCTTACCAAGAACGCGTCCGCACCAAGCCGATTAATCGCCTCGTCTCTCTTACTCTCCGAAGTACTAATAACCGTGACTTTAGTACCCAGAGCCTTAGCAAATTTCACTCCAACATGACCTAAACCGCCTAGTCCCACCACACCAATGTGCATACCGGGCTTGTCGAGCCCGTGAGTCTTAAGCGGGGAATAGACCGTGACCCCGGCGCATAGTAGCGGCGCGGTAGCGTCCAAGGGGAGATTCTCCGGAATACGAATGATAAAGTCCTCATCACAAACCATGTTGTCGGAGTAACCACCGTAGGTCATTGTGTCATCGTAGTACTTGAATCCGTACGTTTGGATCAGTTTCGGACAATAGTTCTCGAGACCTTCGTTGCAGCTGTCACATGACCCACACGAGCCGACCAAGCACCCAACTCCCACTTTGTCTCCGGCTTTGAATTTGGCAACTTTGGACCCGACTTCAGTCACCACTCCCACAATCTCATGCCTGAAAAGAAAAAAAAGTCAATTTAGGATTAAATCTCCTTTATTTTATTTTATCACAAAAAACCATATCATTAAGTTTAGCATTATTTTTCTTAAAAGTAGTTTAGCAATATGTATTTTTGTTCTTATTGTTACACAAGGTAAGGTAATTTTGCAATATTTGAAGTCAATGAAAGAGATTATATGATTCTAGTTTGTAGAGTAGCATATTTAAGCTGAAATTTAAGATAAGAACAATACTAAAAAATTGGCAACATATCATACTTGATATATCATTACCATACTATGCAAAAATAGTATGTATCACCCAACAACAATACTAAAAAGTTGATGATGTTGCCATTTAAATTTTTGCATCTAGCAGTAATGACTAGTTTTGATACAAAATAAAATTAATAAATCATCAGAGGTTGCTAGACTTAATAATTTTACTCTAAATAAATTTTTGTATATAATTGGCAGTTATTTGACAAAATAGAAATCCATGTCTTACCCAGGGACAATAGGGTAAATAGAAACTCCCCAATCGTTCTTGATCATATGCAAATCACTATGACAAATTCCACAGAACAACACTTTGAGCCTAACATCCTTCTCTCCTGTCTCCCTACACCACCAAAACTTTAGTTTTTTTTTTCAATAAAGAAACACATAAATCTTTTCCTAGGATCATACGAAACAAAATCGGTAGAGATTATCGGAAAAAATGATCGAAAAACCTTCTAGAGAAATGAAAAGGTGAGAGAACTCCGGAATTATCTTTTGCAGCCAATCCGAACGCCTTGTTTTCAAGAACTTTTGCCATAATCAATCAAATTAACGACAATAAGAGTGAGAGAAATGAATTGGAAAATTAGTACAACAAGTTTGTGGTTTGAGTTTTTGTTTGAATGACACTAATTAATAATAGAGAAGTTTGAGATTATGAGGAGGAGAGACAAGTGTTTAAATATAGGAAGGGATATGTGGAACCGATGTGAACGGAGGCCATTAGGACCATTCACTTACTTACACGAGTACCTCACAAACTTGTTCTTGTATTTTGGGCATGTCCGTTTGCTTTCTTGCATTATGATCCATCTGAAAATGATTTAATCTAGTTCAGCCAAATAATTTTGAAAAATTGCCCAAATTTTAAATTTTATTTAAATGATTCATCTGAATTTTGTTCATTTTTTATATTAACTGAACATTAATTCTCATCTTCATCTAAATTACCCATCTCAATGAACAAACGAACATGCTATTTCTTGCTTTTTTTTGTTTGCGTTACTAATTTTTGTTGTTGTTGACAATTTTATCGACTGCAAAAATAAACCCTATAACGTGTTTTTGTAAACTTACACTTTCACAGACCACATATAAACCGTCGATTAATAGAGAAACTTAAGTGGTGACACGATTATAGGTTTATAATATTAGATCAAACCAACATTTCTTCAACAAGTATATTCGAAGTCAAGGTATTTGATGGTGCTACGAATTAAATGTGACGTAATTATATTTTGAATGATTGTGACAAGGTTAAAATCTAAGTACCCATATACTACAATTTTAGATATTTTATGGGTTAATTTGGTTGATAACCTAAAGGAGATTATTCATAGAGAACATAGCTATCTTATTTTGAGATTAATTATGCTAGTAATTAGTTTGTTTCTGTGACGAAAATAATTAATAACCGAACAAGAAATGGCAAACACAAATAGTATAAGATAATCAATATTATCAAATTTTGATAAAGATTTAAGGAGAAATCACAGAAAACAAAATTATGGACCTCGTTCGACCACATAGTCAATTAAGTTTTCATGTCCCACAAAGTTAACATTGTCGGTTGTGTTGGCCATTGCGACTTGCGAGTATAGTAAAATGCCTAAAAATATAATACTCGAAAATTCAAAAGTGATTTTTTTCCCTAACAGATATCAAAATAAGACATATGCATTTAATTTGTTATTTTCCGTCCTCGTCTCTTATATTCATTTTTTTATTCACACCATGAACATTTTTTTTGCTTTCCTTTTTGCCATATTTCCCTTATTATCGCATAAATGAAATCAAAGACATAAAATAAGGGGTTAATTTGTATAACAAAAACAAAATATGATTAAGCACCTAACTAAAAGTGGTAAATGTGGCACAATCATGACTATTAGATTTAATAGATTTTTAGTTATTGTTTTTTTCTTAATTATTACTCACAAGGATGATTTGCTAAAATAACCAGAAACCCTAACATACAGTATCCTTAAAAAAACGTGAACACCAAAAAAAAAAAAAAACATGAAACTCATTACGTCGACGTGGATATATGATTGTAACTGTTCAGTTCTTGCATGTGGTCTAAAATCGGAAAAGTTGAGATATGTTTCTAATCGAATTGCTTTGCTCCCAAATTAGTTCCGTTCACGCAACATACTCATAATTAGATCGTGTTTACACTATTACGATCGGAATCATTGACCAATTTCCAAGATATATGCACACTTGAACAATACTCTAAACAAAGACAAATAGTGTGAACTTAATTAGTCCCAAAATCATACATTAAAAGAATACTATGGATCAAAATCTTGGCTCTTTTTTAGTCATCCATTTAATTAAAGCATATCGTTTTCATTGTTCCTATTGTTCATACAACACCCCTTCTATCATTCACAAATCACAACGCAACATATTTCAGCCTTAAGAACAAAACAATTTAAGGATAATTGGTCGAGTCATCTCACTGCGATTTTAAATATGCTAGACTATTACAAATATTACATGTTCTTGAGATTGTAAGAACTTCTTGCAATTTTCTTGTTATAAAAAAAAAACACAAAAGTCCTCAACAAGTAAAATATACTATTCAAATTACTCTTTTAAGGAATCAGGCTTCCTAAAAAAAACTTCATACAACTGACAATTTCAAAATAATATATTCTTTCCATTTCAAAATATAAGTTATTTTGGATGTTTTTTTTTTCAAAATATAATTTGTTTTCACATTTCTATGTACTTTTTAACTTTATTAAATATTGTGTGACCGCTTGTATTATGTAGTCTTTTTTATGACATGTTATATTACTTTTGTTATATATAATTTTTTTTTGGTCGAAAACTTTTATTTAATATAATAAAATAATAAAACTTTTATTATATATACTAATAATATTTTTTTAGAAGAAAAATAGTTTCTTAATATTGGCATTTTCTTTAAAAAAAAGTTTTGAACGGATAGAATAACTATTAAAGCATTTCATACTATACCAGCTCACACTCTTTCTGTACAAATGCATTTACATGTATTGACTTTCTTGTGTAGTAGTACCATTGCTGAGAAATCTCTAACCTTCGACAATTTTCAACCTCCTCTGTTGTCATCAATCTAAAGCTATGTTGGTTAGATTTATGAATTAAAATCTTTTTATAATCTAACTAAACACTTGTATGAAAACTAAACTATTAATCAAAAAAATTTAAAAGTATCAGTCTAAAATTTACCAAAAGCATATAGTTGACGAGTTTTTTTTTCATTCTTACTTGAGATTCAACGTTTTAGATCTATTACAATCTTTAATTTTTCACAAGTCTATCAATCTCGAATCCGTTATACCAAATTTCTTTTTGCATGGTCTTGTGCATACGCAATGCTATCCTTTTGCAAAAGCTTTACATTCTCTAATTTCTTTGCCCTTTACACAAATGCAAATACTTACACATGGGGTACACATGACCATTTTCTGTGTCGTTTTGTATCATTTGCGAATTTGCATTCAGTATCATTTTCTGTCCTCCTCCAATTTCAGATATAAACAGTTTTTATTTTCTATTTTAAGAACTATACGAGAAGTAACCCATAATAAAAGAATATAGAACAGTTATGAATGAAGGAAATACTGAAAAGGTGAGAGAAGGCCTTATATATTTTCAAGAACTTTTGTCATAATCGGCAAAATTAACAACAGTAAGAGTGAGGGCAATGACTTGGAAAGTGAAAACAAAAATTTCCTGCTTTGATTTTTTTATTTTGAATGTCCAAATTTTAAATTTGATTTTAGTTTTTTTTCTTAGGTTCAAAGACTATATATGAAATAGGAATGCATAATTTTCATTTATTGACTAAAATTTACCAAAAGCATATAGTTTATGAGTTTTTGTGATATCAATTCAACATTTCAGATCCTTCACAATTTTGAAAAGAAAAAAATTTCATCAATTTCAAATCCATTAGATTTGAGATAGAAAATGGAGAATAGTGTAAAGAGACAAAGAAGTAGAATAAAATAAACAACCAAATCTATAAAAACAAAACATGTGACATACAAAAAAATACCAACTTTTGGTTAATATCTTCGAGGAAACCTCATCAATTACAATAATCAAATATTATAATAATATTATAATAATAGTGTATAGGTTTAGTTTTATTAGCATGGATTTCTGCACTCGCAACGCTTTCCTCTTGCAGTAGCTTTACATTCTCCAATTTTTGCGCCATGCCTTATGGAGCAAAGCGGTTTACAATCAGTATAATTTTGTTTATTGCAAAACGGTTTACACCTAGTACCATCTTGTACATCGCAAAGGCCGTGTATTGCAACGGGCTTACATGGATCATATATAGTGCAGGAATTGCACTGGCAATATCCTTCTCCGGTACATATACCAGAGTCGTATGTTGAGCTATTGCAACGAAGATTACAATATGGGGAACCCGTTTGTACATTGCATGAAACGTACGGAAATGGTATTGGAAGACATCTTTTTTCATATGGCTTAGGTCTTTTTCTGGGTAAAATACGATTACCTTTTCCTGATACAGTAATAAAAAATGAGTTAAAAAAATATCCATTTTTTTTTGATGAAATGTATATTTTAGTTTGAAATAAGTATTTATAAACATCATAATATGTTTGGCTTGGGTTGCTTAGTCAGTTTTGTTTGTGTTTGCATTCTTAAACAAAATTTTAAAAACAAAAATCAATCTCATAATATATTTGATAAAGAAAAGGTTTACTTTTAATATTATGAAGTAACACACAAATGTCAATTGTTACGATCATATTTTACCTATTGAAATCATCAGGACGATCACCATAGAAGTTATGAAACTAGCAAGTTTTACACTCTTTCCCATTTTCTTGTCTTTTCTAATATATTTTCTCTTGATTTAATATTTTATGTTAGATGACCATATATAAGAGTTTTTTTGGCTATTTTAAGAAATAAATAAGAGGAGTAGTCCGTAGTTATAGAACCTTTATAAAAGGAGACTTGGTTTAATATTCTAAAAAAAACATAAAATTTGAAAACTAACACTAGTTTTAATGCTTTTGAAAAATAGCTTTATTGTTAAATAAAAAGACAATAATATCCTGATAAGTTTCACACATTACAATTAAAAAAGAATTCTTCAATTTTACAAAATTAAGCTGATCTGAACAATATATATTTAAAATATATGTTGTGATATATCTTTTCAAGAAACTAATTTCATGTTAGTATTAAGTAAATATATATATATATATATATATACATATTGAACATATATAAAGATATTATTGAAAAGGAATATACATGTATTTACCAAAATCTATTCTTAATTCCATCATCATTCAATCACCGTAACCTGGGTTATATTAGAAAAATAAACTTAATGATATTTGGCGTTTCGTTTGGTTACATATTTAATTGATGGCAATTTCAAACCATGTTATATTTCACTATATTTTGTTGATTACATAAGTTTGAAATTGAATATAACTTAAATAGCTTTATACTATCACTTAAATTTAATTATCAAACAAACATTAAATAATCTTATAATATCACTTGTAATATGTCAAGATGATGTGATAAAAGAGTACTTTGAATTATATACTATAGAGTTGAACATAATTAATAGTTTTTATTTACGAAAGGTTAATATCTTTTTATAATCTAACCAAACGCTTGTATGAAAAATAAACAATTAATCAATAAGAGTAAAAATCTAAGAATATCTCTCTAAAATTTACCAAACGCATATATATTTTACGAGTTTTTTTCATTCTTAATTGAGATTCACCGTTTTAGATCTATTACAATCTTTAATTTTTCACAAGTCCATCAATCTCGAATCCATTATACCAAATTTCTTTTTGCATGGTCTTGCGTAGCTTGAATTAAACTCTCCAATTTTTTTGCCCTTTACACCAATGCAAATGCAGAAATACTCCCTATGTATTTAAAAGATTGATGTTTTGGATTTTTTCTTTGTTATTAAAAGATTGATTTTTTATATTTCAATTAATATTTTTTTTGCTTTATCACTTAAATTCATGGCAAATATTTGTTTTACCCCATAAAGTTGCATACATTTTTATTGGAAAACAAAAAAGTAAGTAGAAATAAAAAAAAAATTATAAATAAATACAAATAGTTATTGTGTCTTAATATGTGTAAAATATTCTAAAGCATCAATCTTTCAAATACAAAAAGAGTATAAAAGAAGTAATTCAACGTTTTTATTTGTGCCATCGCATGCTTCTTTACACTGGGCCCCATTTTGTTCATTGCATGCAATATCCAGTGTCATTGGCTTTCATGGATCATGGTATATATTCCTGCATATAGTGCACTCGCAAAATCCTTGTCCATTACATATACCAGATTTGTGGCCTAATTAATCTTGGCAACCTTTATTACAATCTTTGGGACATTGCATGGATTCGGCATTCTTAGTTGAAAACATTTTTCTCCAAATGGCTTACGTTTTTCTTTGGACAAAATAGGGTTACTTTTTCCTGATACAGTGATAACCAATGAGTTAAAAAATATCGAAATTGTTTTGGTGAAATGTATATTTTAGTTTGAAGTAAGTATTTATAAACATCACAAATTGTTTGGCTTGGGTTGTTTAGTCAGTTTGTTTGTGTTTGCATTCTTAAACAAAAAATTAAAAACAAAAATCAATCTTATAGGTATTTGATAAAGAAAAGATTTTCTTTTAATATAAAGCAACACACAAATGTCAATTGTTTTTTTTATGTTTACTACTATTTTTAAAAATACGTATTATTTAATAGGGTAATTAAGTTTTATTTCAGAAATCAAACACAAATACAAAGAAATAATGCAAAAACAATAATGGTGAAACGATCATATATATTACCTATTGAAATCATCAGAACGATCGCCATAAAAGTGATGAAGCTAACAAGTTTTACACTCTTTTGGGTACCATTTTGTTTATTGCATTGATATATGGATCGTATTGGCTCACATGAAAATGGATCAAGTCCTATTCTGCATTCAGTGCACTCGCAATACCCTCCTTCATTATCACGAAGCTTACATATTCCAACACGCTCTTAGCCTACTTCTCGGCAAAAATTATCACAATATTTGGTATCCATTTGTACAGTGCATACAAAATCCGGATATCCTAGTTTTGTACAATGTTTAACTGGATCACCTTTTCCTGAATAATAACCAATGAGTTAGAAAATATTTTAATTTTAATTAGGTTTTCATAAATATATTTGTTTAAATATCGTTGGCTTGGATTGTTTAGTCGCTTGTGTTTGCCCTTGCATTCACAAAACTTTCAATAACAAAAATCAATCTCATAGCATTTGATAAAGAAAAGGTTTTCTTTTAATATAATGTAAGAAAGAAAATGACAATTGAAGTGGTTACCAAAAATATTACAACTGAAGTGAACCAATAAGTCAATCTGTGGACGTGCTATTTTCTTTTGGTCTTCCAAACTCAATAAATATGCAATAACTAAAGATGGGTGTCACTTCTAAACCTATAATCTAATTAAGCTATGAAAAAATATATGAAAAAAGAGAGATAGATAGCCTTAACTACAATCTCTTTCTTCTCTCTACATATCTCGACAAACAAAAATAAAACAAGAGAAAATGAAAGCTTTGAGAAACATGGCCCAATACATCTTCAGTAAGTCATTTTCCTATGTTAAAACTCAAAATAGCTACCAAAAAATGAGCAAATTTTCTTGTTGGATTTCAGGAAATTTCGTCATGATCATGATCCTCTGCATATTATTGGCTCCCTTGTAAGTGGCTCTCTTAGTTTTTAGTTATGATACATTTTACACATAATATTTACACTATATATATATATATCAAATCTAAAAGACTAAAACTCACACCCAATTATCAGAAATCACAAACCGAACTTTTCAATTTTTAAAATCACGTTCTTTTTAGATATCTTTATTAACATCCATTGAATTAGAAACGATGATCATTTTTATTATTAAATACACTTTGTAATTTTGATTTATTTTTTGTTAAAAAAAATGATTTATTTCTGATTTTTGGTAAAAACATAAAAGAACGAGTTTTTTTTTTTTGGTCAGAAAAAAGAACGAGAGTTAGGTTTGAAATTTTCTAAAAAAATGGGTTATTTTTGAAAATAAATCAAAATTTAAGGACACTTTTACAAATTTTGTCTTTAAAATATAATTAAAAAAACATAAATTAATTTATTTCCCTAAAATTAGTCAAAATATACCCAAAATAAATTTTCTATTATTTTTTTCAAAATATGAGCCCTTTTATTATTAAATTTAAATATGGGTCCTGTCTTTGTTTTAAAGAGATATAGGCCTTTGAGCCGATGCACTCCAGTCCACATTTTTTAGCTGGGCCTAGTTGATATAGTTTGATCAGTTAAAGCGGGAAGCAAAACTCATTTCAACTTTAAAGATATTGTTTCCTAGCTTATATAGTTAACTATATGTTCAGTTAAAGTACATGTTCTGTTTTTTTTTGTCAAGTTGTCAAGTTACATCCACGACGACGATTACCTCTGTCTCTTCCGCGAGGCTATCAGAAAACAATGCCACGGTTACGTCTCCGGCTAACAACTTCAAACTCGGAATCTTCATGGGACATAACGTTTACCAAGGCTCAACTACAAACATTAATGATTATTACATTGGAATTTGGCATACCAAATTCACCGATCATATTGTATGGGTGGCAAACCGAGACGAGCCGTTCCACAAGTCTTCAGGAACCCTGAAAATCTCCAACGGCAGCCTCATACTCGCCGATGACTCCAATGAAGTTATGTGGGACTCAAAGAAAAATTATAACTACTTGGCCAATAGTCATGGATCCTTGGAGGCAGAGCTCCTCGACAACGGCAATCTAGTGATAAAAGATTCCAAGCACACTAGTGATATTCTGTGGCAGAGCTTTAATGTTCCAACCGATACATTCTTGCCAGGTATGACCATCTAACCGGAAGGGTTCTATTTAATTTCTTGGTCTTCTCCGGATAATCCGCGGAGTGGATATTACGAGTACCGGGTACAATATGAAGGGGCGCTTGCAGAGGGTTTTGTTGAGGATAATGGTGGTAAGCAACTACACCGTATGGGTCCTAGTTTGAGTACAGCAATATTCGATATGGGAGAGCCTACTGAGGCTCTGCGACATGGTATCAACGCCAGCTACTATGCAGCGTTGAGATTGATGCATAATGGAACCTTAGAGTTGTGGGTATGGAATTCTAAAGACGGAGAGCTCAAATCTCCTTGGAAACTACCTGAAGACGCTTGTGATTATTTGACGGCATGCACCCCAAACACTTACTGTGAAATGATCCCTCTCAAGAATTGTACGTGCTTTCCAGGGTTTGAGAAGATTAAATATTCACCAGAACTGGGCTGCGCAAAGATATCAAATACCAACTGTGTGGATTTTGAGTTTCAAAAAATGGGTAATATGAAGCTTCCCGCTGCTCATGCAGTGAAAACTATCGACTTGGCGGTTGAGTTAGAGGAATGTGAGCAAAAATGTTTCAGGGACTGCAACTGTACAGCGTTTGCGGTCCTAAACACGGATGTGCCTAATGGGACTATATCATGTGCCACATGGACAGGATCGTTAGATGAAATCCGTAAATACAACAACAATACCAAGGAGAAAGGTCACGAATTATATATCAAAGTTCCCCTACCTCATATTGGTTAGTTTCTACTTTCCCTCTTAGATAATTTGATTTCTATAACTTAAATTGAAAACTGTCTGATCATTCATTATACAAGAATTTATGAAATGGATTTAGTAAAGTTTCATGACATTGATTACTCGATTAAACCTACTGTGGACTGTAAGAATTTGGTGAATATTAGGAAGTATCGAGCTAGAAAGAAAAGCTGTTTATGGAAATTATTTCTCTCATTCAATACTTGTTAATTACAATTAATGATGTTCTTCTTACTAACTAGTACTCCATCCGTTCTTTAAATATTGATGTTTTAGAAAAAAAAATTGTTTTAAAAAGATTGATTTTTTACATTTTTTATGCAATAATAATGATTAATTGTAGATTTCAAGACATATTAATTGATTTTATTGGATTGTTATTGGGTTAAATTTATGGAAAATTGTTTATTACAAAAACCAATACATTTCTAATCAAACAGTAATTTGTTTTCTTAATATGTGTGAAAACTATAGAAAATCAATCTTTAAAGAACGGAGGGAGTATATACTAACATCGAAAGTAAATGAAATGGTTAAATAGTAACCGAAATCTAATCCTATTGGTTTAGCAAAAGGAAACCAAACCAACAATCTAATAGTTAATTTGTTAACTAATCTTCAAGAAATCATTTCTTTTTAGCATACTATAAACTATTTATAATCATTTTATAGGATTTTGTATCACACTGACTTGCTTTATTGAATGAACATACAAACGTATTTATACACAACTTGTTACATAAAAGATAAACCCAAATTCCTAAACTTTAGGTACAAACCTTGATACACAAGTAATTGTTATCCTTACCTTAACACTTCATGTTTATCTCCAATACTCCCTCTCACGTTGGAGCTTGTAGATTCGTGACGCCCAACTTGGATAATATATTGACAAATTGAGCTCGATCAAGTGACTTTGTTAAAATATCCACCAAGTGATCAGTGGTACGTATATGGTGAGTCTCAATCGTGCTATTTTGGACAGCATCACGTATTGTATGACAATCGCGCTCCATGTGCTTGGTGCGTTCGTGAAAAACCGGATTAGCGGCAATATGGATAGCTGCTTTACTATCACAAAAGAATCGAGTAGGCAAAAATTGTTTGATACCTAATCCATCCAAAAGTCTCCGTAACCATTTAACTTCATGAAGAGCAACAGCCATGGCGCGGTACTCCGCTTCAGCTGTAGATTGAGCAACAATGTCTTGCTTCTTTGTCTTCCACGAGATGGGTGAACCCCCAAGCATTACAACGACGGATCTAAGGGATCGACGAGTTAACGGGCAGGAACTGAAGTCCGAGTCACAATAGATAGAGAGACTCAAATCAGGATCAGACTTAAGAAATATAGTTTGACCTGAAGAACCCTTTAAACAACGAACAACACGTAGGGCGGCTTCCCAGTGAGCTTCCTTTGGAACTTGCATAAATTGGGACAATATATGAACCGAATAAGTGAGCTCAAGACTAGTGTGTAAGGTAAATTAATCTTCCCACAAGCCGACGATAAGGCTTCGGATCCGTAAGGGTAGGACTATCAGCAGTGGCAAGGTGGTGGTTTTGTTCGAGTGGAGTTACGGCAGGTTTGGAACCAAGGTTCCCTGTTTCACCCACAATGTCTAACGCATACTTGCGTTGTGAAAGGAAAAATCCTTCAGGTCCTCGACTAACTTCATTGCCAAGGAAATACTTAAGTTTACCTAAATCCTTCATCTTGAAACATTTGCGTAAATACTCCTTAAACTTTTGGAGCATATGATTGCTGTTACCACAAATGATAAGATCATCAACATAAATCAGTACACGCAACTCAATACCTTTATGATTGTAGGAGAAAAGAGAGTAATCGTCATATGATTGTTCAAAACCAAAACGCAGCAATGAATCAGATAACTTCTTGAACCAACAACGTGGTGCTTGTTTGAGCCCGTACAAGGACTTCTTAAGACGGCAAACTTTGCCAGGATAGGAGTGGCGAAAACTGGGGGGAAGCTTCATATAAACTTCGTCCTCTAAATCTCCATGGAGAAAAGCATTGTGAAATCCATTTGAAACCCTTCCCACTGATTTGCAGCCACAAAATGGAGAAGAGTACGAACGGTTAGTTTAACCATAAGTGCGAAAGTCTCGCAATAGTCTTCTCCTGCAACTTGGTTATTACCTTGTACCACAAGACGAGCTTTGTAACGCTCAATAGAACCATCAACGTTAAATTTATTCCGATAAACCCACTGACTCTGATTGCTACCTTCCCCGGTGGCAAGTCTACAATGTCCCATGTATCAAGATCTTGAAGAGCTACCACTTCCATTGACATAGCATCATCCCAAATTTTAATACCAACTGCTTCTTTGAAATGTTTGGGATCATCAACAGTCGTTATAGCAGCCAAAAATGCTTGTTGACCAGGGAAAAATTACCATCAGAGATAAAATTAGTTAAGGGATAAAGCGAATTACCTTGAACCGATGTCGTGGACTGAGAAGGGAAGACGGGGAGAGCGTGATGGGTATTACTAGCCTTGACGTTGTAAGTGACAAATCTTATTAACTTAACAGAGGGCAATTTTTTCCTTTGACCACGACCTAACGGAGCAGGTGACTTAACTGGAGAAGAACTTGGAACAAAACTTGTTGCTTCAGAATGGGTCTCGTCAGATGAAGGAGGAACAAGAGCCTCAGGTGACGACGTGAGAGGTAGATCAACCGGAGGAGTTTCAACTGAAGTCTCAAACGGAGGAACACTTTCTTTAATCGAAGGTGTTTCTTCGATATGAACATTAGGGGAGGATAAAGGAGATTGCATCTCAACAACCACTGGTTCGACATTGCTCCCCCTATCGTTCAAGGGTGGTGTTATTAACCAATCATCATCAGGAACGAGAACCGGTGGTGAAGGAGATAACTTTGTGATCATGGAGGGATCCATAAATGGGAACACATCTTCACGAAGTATAACATCATGAGAAACCACGAACTCGTTACATTCAATATCAAAGACTTTCCAAGCCTTTTTCCCAAAAGGATAACCAAGGAAAACACACATACGACTTCGTTCACCAAACTTGTCTCTACTACGAGTAACACGATGAGTATAACATGTTGATCCGAACACGCGTAAATGATTGTAGTCAGGCTTACAGCCATGTAATAATTCATAAGGGGAACGACCCTTGTGAAGACTTGTTGGTGTCCGGTTTATCAAATAAGCGGCGGTACTTCACCCCAAAATTTATTCGGCAATCCTGCTTGAAACAAGAGGGCACGAGACACATTGAGTATGTGCCTATGCTTTCATTCTACTCGCCATTTTGTTGCAGAGTCGCCACACATGACATTTTGTGAACTATCCCATTCTTTCGAAAGTACGATGAAAGACATGTAAATTCGGTTCCATTGTCGCTCCGGACTGTTTTGACTGATTAACCAAACTGTTTATCTGCATATGAAAAGAAATTAATGAGCACGTCTTTAACTTCGGATTTAGCAAGTAACAAATACGTCCATATGGCTTTGGAATAATCATCTACTATAGTTAAAAAGTAAACCGCTCCACAAGAAGAAGATACGCGGTAAGGCCCCCAAACATCACAATGAATTAAAGAGAAACATTCTACTACTTTATTAAAACTTTTTGGAAAAACTTCTCGTGTTTGTTTAGCTCGAAAACACACGTCACAAGAATGGGAGCTAACAGACAACGAGGAACAAGAAAACAAAGGAAAAGACGAAAGCACAGGAAAAACTCGGATGTCCCAAACGTTGATGCTACAATGTGTCGTTGCTAGTTGCATTAACAGTATGAATATTTGCAGTAGCAACATTCGTCAAGTAATATACCCCATCACGCTCTTCACCGGTTCCAATTAGAGTCCTCGAAAAACGGTCATTTAAAACGAAAATTGTATCTGTGAATGTGGCAAAACAATTGGTTTGTTTCAGTATTTTGGATACTGAAATTAATGTGCAATTTAAAGAAGACACGTAAAGAACATTATTAAGCGAGACTTTGTTTGAAAGAAGAAACACTCCCATGCTTAAAGCACACGTCCTACTACCATCTGCAAATCCCACCAAACATGGTGGTATAGACACAATATTTGTTAAGAGCGAGAGTTTCACGGTCATATGATGAGATGCTCCCGTATCAATAATAACATTACCAAACTTTAGCTGACCAGACAATTAATCAGAATTTACGTTGCCTGATTTTTCTTGGATCATCTGAGTGAGAACCTGCCATTGATCGTGAGTAAATTCTGGGAATGATGAAGAATTGAAGCTAGTAGCGTGAGCAGCTACAATATGACCCCTTCCACGATCGGAGGTATTAAAGCCAGAACCACGACCTCCTCGACCACGAGCATTGGAGCTACGACCACCATTGTTGCGATCTTATCTTTCGGTGTACCATTCAGGAAACCCAACTATTTGCCAACACTCTTTCTTATCATGACCATGACGTCCACAATGTGTACACAAAGTGTTACAGTAACGTGGTTTAAGAACCAAAGCTTCAGATCGAGGCGAGTTGTAACTTTCGGAACGACCCATGTGATTCTCGACCCGAGAACCTACATCATTGCGAGCAACAAGACCGACGGTTTCTTGTTGTTGTTCCCAAACACGAGCCGAACCAAGACGTTGTTCTTCACGTATTACTTTGGAGTAAACTTCTCCGAGACTTGGTAATGGATCCATACCAATCAAAGTAGTGCATAGACTACCAAAACGAGCATCATCAAGCCATAATAAATTGATGGACCTTCTCTTCATCTCTTTCTTTTGTAATCTGTTGACGAGCACTACACTAGCACTCAAGAAGAAGTTGATAAGTTTGTATCTTTTCCTATAGGGTACACAACCGTCCATAATAATATAGTACGGTTTGGCCATCTTGCCTATACGAGGCAAGCTGGGTATTGATCTGATGCACTCGAACTTTGTTCCCCACGGAGAACCGCTGCTTTAGATCGTTCCATAGCTGACACGAGTCAGAGATAAACGTCACTGTAGACCTGACTTTTGGTGCGATTGAAGAACGAATCCATCCGATCAACATGGAATTGACTGTTTTCCAATTTTCAAAATTTGGATCATCAGCGGAAGGTTGGTTGATGGTGCCATTGATGAAGCCGGTTTTTCGTTTAGCTTGAAAGGCATTCAACATCTCGATAGACCATTCATTATAATTATCTCCATCTAACAAGACAGAGGTAATCACCGATCCGGGATTATCCGAACCATACAACGCATAAGGTGAAGGAGTTACAACCTCCTTTGCACCATCGATCTTCACACCGGATGATTCCGTCATTGTCACAGACGAAGAACAAGCTTTTCAAACTTTGAAAAGAAAAAAAAAAGAACGAACACTTTTAGGGTTTTGATTAGGTCTCAGCTCTTTGATACCATATAGGATTTTGTATTAAACTGACTTGCTTTATTGAATGAACTTACGAACGTATTTATACACAACTTGATACGTAAAACATAAACCCAATCTCCTAAACTTTAGGTACAAACCTTGATACACAAGTAATTGTCATCCTTATCCTAACACTTCATGTTTATCCCCAATACATTTCTTTGACAGAAACAAAAAGAAACAGTAAGAAAAAAGCGACCATTATTGGTTTAGTTGTGGGAGGTATCAGTATTGTGATCATCACTGGTTTGCTGTATTTGTGTTGGGGGAAAATCAAACTAATCGTGGTAACAGGTGAATACAAATATTACCTTTTACCAAATCTCTAATATGGATTTAAAAACAAAAGAAAAATTAAGATGGTTTTTCTCTTCTTAACTAATGTTAGCAATGTTTGAGGATCCAAACCTCAACCAAATTCAATTGCAACCCGTACTTATATCGGAAGATTTCATAAGTACGGTAATGGATCGTGAAGTTATTGCCACTGCAACCGACGGATTCGCAGAGGATAATAAGCTTGGAAGTGGGGGGTTTGGAGTCGTATTTAAGGTAAATTAAATATTTACTTTAAATCTCCCAAGAAAACACTTTTGATTAATACAAACAAAATTGTATATCTTTACAGGGAAGATTGACCAACGGACAAGAGATTGCGGTAAAAAAATTAACAAAGATGTCCCTCGATGCGATTGAGGGTTTTGAAAACGAGGTGAGACTTATTGGAGTTATTCAGCACGTCAATCTTGTCCGATTGCTTGGATACGTATCCACAGCAACGGACAAGCTATTGGTCTATGAATATTTGGAAAACCTCAGCCTCAACAATTATATATTCGGTCAGTCATGTCTACATTATAGAGTTTTGTATTTATTTATTGAACAGAAAGTTTAACTTAAACTTGTATTGGTTTGTGATCTTTTATAACAGACACAACACGAAGCTATATCCTCACATGGGAAATTAGATTTGACATTATCAACGGGATTGTTCGAGGGCTGGTGTATCTTCACCAAGATTCGCGGTTTAAGATAATTCACTTGGATATTAAACCAGATAATATACTTCTCGGGAGAGACATGGTCCCAAAGATCTCAGATTTTGGGATGGCCAAGACCCTTGAAAGTGATGTGACCGAAGGCCGCGTGAGGTTTGCAGCTGGAACATGGTACGTTATTTAAAATTACACAACGTTGCTTTCATGTATAACCTCGAGGTCCTAAATCGGTTTTGAGTTTTGTTATGCAGGGGATACATGGCACCGGAATACACAATGCAACGTATATACTCGGCAAAATCGGATGTTTTCAGCTTTGGGGTCATGCTTCTTGAGATAATCAGTGGCAAGAAAAACAGAGAGATCACTAGGCTAAACGACGGAGAGACTCTACAAAGCTACGTAAGCATAAGGCAGCCAAAATTTCCATCTTCATTTTTGATCCATGATGCTTTTTGATGTTGTTATAATTTTTCATGAAACAGATATGGAGCTATTGGAGCAAAGGAAACGGGCTGGAGATCGTGGATCCCGTCATCAAAGATACATCATTTCCATCAGACCAAGTTCTACGATGCATGCAGGTTGCGTTGTTGTGTGTTCAACAACTTGCCGACGACAGACCAACGATGTCGTCGGTGGCTTTGATGCTCGGGAGCCAGACAGAAGCCATTGCTCAACCCAAAAACCCGAATGAGATTGTTTCTTCCTCGTCGTCGAGAGGAGAGACGAGTAGGACGCAGGGCAAATCATCTTACACGGTGAATCAATCAACCCTTTCGGTTATTGATGAGGCTCGTTAAATCGTTAAGTTCCGTTTGGAAACTTTATTATTTAAATAAGGGTGAAATTAAAGCATCCCATTTTCGGTTTGGGAAGTAAAACCCATGTTTAATACTTTTTATTATTATGTTTTTTTTTGTCTAAATGTTAAGCTTTGTATTATTATGTTGTCGAATTTGGTCTATTTTGTTTACCTATACTATTATTATTTTCTACTTTGGTTTTTTAATATCATAGAATTCCTCATATAGTCATATATAAATATATGGTGAATCAAAATTTACTGAAACTCAAAATGTAATAAAGGTGGATTATATCAAAATTCGTATTGTAAAGAAGAAGTAGATTTTAAATCAAACATCAACAAGGAAACTACTGAAAAACCAATGAACAATCCCAAGACCTTATTCCTCTTGTTTATATATGTTGGATTTCATTTAATAATCAAATATCTCTTCAATATCAAAAATATTTTAGATTGTAAAACTAAGAGATAGAATTTCTATTGCAAGACGTTGATGTTTATAAATTTGAACTCTTAGTTTTTGCTAATAATTTATACATACAAACAATTAGATTTAAGTATAAGTAGTTTATACATGCAAAATTTAATATTATAGTCACTGTGGACGTTTTAAGCAAATTAATCTGATTTTCGGTTTAAAATTCTTTTGGTTAACTAAAATGAATCTAAACCACTTTCAGACGATGATTTTTGTTGTTGTGGTAAAAAGCGTTTGTATAGGTTTCTTAAAAAAAAGTTGTATGTTTTTAAAATAGATTATGTATTCGGTAAAATAAATCTCTTGGATCCACCAGTGCTACCTAGTAATAAAACTATTAATAAATAAAACGAAAAGGTTTAAACTTTATTAAGTTCCATAGTCAACATCAAGTATTACAATTTAGTAATTTACAACCGGTGGCATAAAGCTAATTACACAACAATTAAACAAACAAACAAAAGAAACAGAAAACATCTAAAATAAAAAATTCAAATACTATTATTATTTTTTGAACAACAATTACTTCATTGATTTCATGGGTTCACAAGATCATACAAAACAAGTTTGGAAAAAGAATCAGCTAAACAATTTGTTGTCCTTGAGATAAAGTTAACATTTGAAACATTAAACTAAGCTAAAAGTTGGGAGATATTATGGACAATTCCATATAGAAAAAAGTTTACAAAGCCATAGTTAATGGCTCGTACCATTGTAGAAAGTTGGTTTGAACCGAGATACTCTTTATGTTGTCTTCAAGTGCTTAAGTGATGGCTGTATAAAACGAAATGTGGCTCCGTAGATCCGAGAACACAAAAAAACTACCAATTTTTGGTCATTATTTCGTTTACGTAGGTTTTCTGAAACGTATCACATCATTAATTACAATACTAATCAATATTGAATATCAAAATGTTCGAAATCATGCATGCAAGTCGTAGATTAGGTTTTATTTGCATTAGTTACTGCACACGCAACGCATTCCTCTTGCAGTAGCTTTACACGCAATGTTTAGCTAGACCACCTTTTCCTGATACAGTAATAACCAATTAGTTAGAAAATATCGACATCATTTTGGTAAAATGTACTTATATTTTAGTTTTCATTCGGTTTTTATAATTATCTCTTGTTTTAAACATCGTTGGCTGGGATTTTTTTAATCAGTTATGTTTGTGCTTACATTCTTAAACAAAGATCAATCACATAGTATTTGATAAAGTATGTAACACAAATGCCAAATTGCAAACAAAAATTTGTGTTTTGTTTGGATTTGATGTTTACTATTAAAAATATAAAAATATTATTTAAGATTGTAAGTTTTATTTCAAAAACCATACGCGAAAACAAACAAACAATGTTTATTATCTGTTGAAATCAATATGGCCATAACCACAAAAGTGATGAAGCTAACAAGTTTTACACTCTTCACCATTTTTTTGTCTTTTCTAATATATGTTTTTGATAGAATAAATTAACATATATAAAAAAAATTGTTCTGTTTTAAAGAAATAAACAAGTGGTAATCCATAATAAATGCCTATAAAATAGTACAAATCTGATATCTCCATTTTTTTGCTACTTTTGGATGGTTCTTTTTTTTTGTCATACTTTTGGATGGTTATATAACACATTTTTTAAAGAAAATTATATGATATAATACATTTATTCCTCTTTCGTAAAAACAATACTTCTCATTTGTATAATCTCAAAGATTAATTTTAAACAATTATCATCTTTTGAATTTACGATAAAAGAACCAGTTATGGTCTACAGAAGTAAAATTAACCCAACAAGATTAATATATTGGTGTGCAAATTTATGTTTAAGACTTTCCTAAAAAAACAGTTTAGTGGAAGAAGACAAAACTTTGTGGAAACAAATCTGTTTTCTTTGTACATAAAACAACAAACTACTCTCACTCACTATCATACCCAAGAACCTGTCTTTTTATTTCACTAATCTTCGTCTTGAGTTCTTCTCTGTTACTCTGCAAATTCAGTTTCAAAGGTTAAAAAGTTTTGTGAATTAACTCGATTTGAACAAGCATTTATATATTTACTCCTTACCTTAAATAGCAAGTAACGAGTAGTGAACCAGAATGTGTATCCAAGACCAACCACTTCCATTAACTTAGGAACCTTAAACATCAAAAAACAAAAGGTTAATTCAATTATAACAAACATCCGAGAAAAAAAAAACTCAAGTGACTCGAGTGTACTAACCAGAGGAATTGATTCGAGTGAGCCAACGATTACAGAAGTTAAGTAGAGAGCAACGATTGCGCCACTCCCGTATAGCAGGACTGAATATGTGTTATTTGAGTCCAGCTACATTAACAAACATCAACCGCTTATGTACCGAAGGGATTTAGTAAGCATTGTGTTCTCTTTAGTATCTCCATGCTACCAAACTCTAGAATAACTGAAAACTGAAAATATTTCCACTAACTAAGCTTCGTAATCTAATAAGCTCTCCGAATCAATGGTTTCGGTATATCATCATAGCAACAAACCACTCAAAGCTTAAAACAACTAACTAACCATAACCATAAATTGAAATGAAATGCTTCCACTACACAATACAACTCTATACAAAATAAACATTCCCTCTAGTAAAACACAAAATCCATGTTTCCACTAACTAAGCTCGTAATCTCCGAATCAATGGTTTCGGTATATCATCATAGCAACAAACCTCTCAAAGCTTAAAACAACTAACTAACCATAACCATAGATTGAAATGAAATGCTTCCACTACACAATACAACTCTATACATATAAAACATTCCCTGAAGTAAAACACAAAATCAAAGGTTTCACTAACTAAGCTCGTAATCTAATAAGCTCTCCGAATCAATGGTTTCGGTATCATCATAGCAACAAACCACTTAAAGCTTAAAACATCTAACTAATACAACTCTATACAAATAAACATTCCCTGAAGTAAAACACAAAATCAATGGTTTCACTAACTAAGCTCGTAATCTAATAACCTCTCCGAATCAATGGTTTCGGTATATCATCATAGCAACAAACCACTCAAAGCTTAAAACAACTAACTAACCATAACCATAAATTGAAATGAAATGATTCCACTACACAATACAACTCTATACATATAAAACATTCCCTGAAGCTAAAACACAAAACCAATGCCTCCACTACCTAAAGTAATACACAATACAAACTCTATGCATAGAAATATTCCCTGAAGTTAAAACACACACAAAATCTCAAAAGACAATTACCTTAATATCGTTCAAGAACTCTAATGCTTGAGTTTGCTCTTCTTCAAAGACCTCATCACTATTCAAGTTCTTCTCTTCCAGACCAAACTCATTCACTTCAGTTGTTGATGTTTTCTCATAACCTGTTTCTCCTGGAAACTTTCCTGTACACCGTAAAGTACCTAGCCAACAAGAATCAATTAGGGTTTCGTAAAGAATCAAACACAGAGCAACAAAACGTGACATACAATCATATAACAGGGTTTTACTAAGTTTTCTTCTTACGAGATTGAAGATTGAGAGATGAAATGTTTCGATGGAGAGGAAGTGAGATTCTTTGAACAGGGTTTCCCGCCAGATTTACATGGTGAGTGATGATGCTTGAAGGAAGACGAGTTATGGTAGGTTTTGTGCAGAGCTCCATTGTTGTACGGACACACTTCTCTGTTTCTGACTTCTGTGAAATCTAGGGTTTTACATTGTTGATAGTTAATTATTGGGTTTATAATTAGGCCCAAGTTTATAATTCAAGGCCCATTATCATTAATTTGGTTTTAATTTGCGACTTTTCTACATTGAAAAAGAAATTAGTTCTGAGCTTCAAAAGATAAAATATTGAATTAATAATATATTTTAAAAAAGTCATATTTAAACTTAATTAGAAAAAATTAGTTGAATAACTCAAAAAAAAATATAATTCAAAACCTAACCAGTTAACCTAAATCTAGTGGATATAATCATGCCACCTCAGCTAATTTTAGTTAGTGTACTACTCCCAATGTTGCAAATTAGTTGTCGTTTTAAGTGATTTCACGTCAATTAAAAAAATATTTAAAAATTTTGTTTTACTTCTAAATAATGTGTTTTTCATTTGATATATGAAATTAATAAGCTAAAGACTATAAATAGAAATGGAAAATCAATAATAAACATGCATTGAAAATGTAAAACAACAACTAATTTGATACAAAACAAAAAGCGTAGAATGACAACTAATATAAAACAGATGGAGTAATTTTCTTTTTCTTGGCTATTGAGCAAATTAGCCTATTTAATTATTGATCCCAAAAAACGACATATTAGTATATTAGAGAATAAATAAAATATAGCATCAATTTTTATTACTCAAATCATAAGAAACATTTGCTCTCTATACATTTTTGTACAGAAACTTATGAATGTCATAAGAAACAATATTTGATTTAGTTTTCTTCACGAATTCGAAGTCGTGTGTTTTTGTTTTATTCTTCTGAGAAGCTCTCTAAGATCTAAATACCGCGAAAAATTGGAAAAAAAGGCGTTATAACGACAGATAAAGATCATATAAAATCAGGTTGACCTGTAGAAGTTAAGCAACGATGCCACATTCGACTATTTGGATCAACTGATTTCGCATACGCAATCACTTCAGGGATAGGTAAGTACGCGTAGTGAGTGTTGATTATCCCTACTGTGATTCCACTATGTCCAGCAAAAGCTCCATGAACCTGTAAGACAAAGAGAGAGATCAAAATGTAGTAGAAGTCATGTAGAGAGTTTTAGTTATCAAAAAGTTGTACTCCCTCCGTTCCTAGAAGATAAATGTTTAAAGTTATGCACACTTATTAAGAAAACGCATTGATTTCTACGATTTACAGTTTCCAATAAAGTTTAACCAATAGTATTTCAGTATTTGTTTTGGAATTTGTAAAAGTACTGTACATAGAAAACTGTAAAAACTCTATCTTTCTGGAACAAAAAATTTTTGTAATTTTTTTATCTTTTAGAAACATAGAGAGTAAAAGACTATACCGCGTTTTGTCCTAAAACCGTGCAGAGGATTCCGTCTGATGCATTTGCACGAACTGCGCGGATCATGTATGTTGGATCTATGTACTTCACATCCGCCGAAATACCAATCTCCTTGAAATATTTCTTTGTCTATAAATACAATTTCGAGTTATCAGTTTTTCGTTTAACTATCATTTCGAGAGATTCACAAATTGAGAACCAAACCTCTTGTTGAATGTGAACACCGATATCACCGAGTACTTTGTTACCAGATGCATCTTTTGCATTAGTATTCTCAAGGAAACTCTACATTAAAAGAAATGTTACCGTTTTCGTTTATCTACGAGGATTAAATCGATGTAGTAGTTCGAGTTTTTTTACCTGTCCGGCTCCTTCTGCAACACAGATTACAGCAGAGCCTTTTGTTTCGATAAGGTATTTCAAATGTTTCAATACACCATGAGGTCCATGGAGATTGAAAGGAACCTGAATGTTTTTAGTTAGAAGCAATCTCTCATTGTCTTTTTCGACAACTCAAAGATTAAAAAACAGAACGTACCTCGGGAATTAAACAAATGTCGACTTGTCCACTCGCTAAAGATGCTTGCATCGCGATGAATCCACTACTACGACCCATCAGTTTCACAACGCCAATGCCATGATAAGCACTATGTGCCTGATCACAAGTACCATACAAAGCGAAAGAGACATATTTAGATTGGTTTTAAAAGTACCTCGATGTATTTAACTCGGGTTTTGTAAAAATACCTCGATGTATGCAGAGTTTATAGCTCGTTGTGCTTCTTCAACAGCAGTGTCAAACCCAAAAGTTTTATCCATATGCAAAATATCATTATCAATGGTTTTAGGCACACCAACAACAGCTACTTTCATCTTCCTTTTACGACACTAAATATACAATTACAAAAAAATCGTAAATCAAAAACAGAACAGAAGTTATAACAAAGGCTTACGGACTTTCTTTCGAGTGTTAACAAGTAACAAACCTCATTGTGTATAGCATTGGCACCAGCATGAGTTCCATTACCACCAAGCACGAAAAACATGTTGATTCCTCTCTCCTAATATCGGAAAAATTGTTAATAGCATATCCAACACCCGAAAAATGCTTCAAAAAAAGAGTTCATGAAGTGAGAATGTAAATGATTCACCTCAATGCTATCAACAATCTCACTAACAGTCGGTCCTCCACGGGAAACACCGAGCAAACTTCCACCGGATAGATGAATATTTTGCACAACTTTCCTCGAGAGCTAAACAATCAAAGGGCGAAAAAACAACGAAAAATATAACAAAAACTGTATCAAAATGTAATTCTTTGGCTAGAGAAAGTAGAAACTAATACCGGTATTTCAGCTAGATTCTTATCAGAGAAACCACGATAACCGAAAGGAATCCCAACAACGTTCTTCACACCATAAATCTCTAAAGTAATAACAATCTGCAACAACAAATACAAATCACATGAATAAGAGTGAACCTTCACTCTACATGAAAACTACAATGTAGCCAAACAAATAAACTCACATGTCTAATAACATCATTAAGACCAGGACAAAGTCCACCACAAGTAACAATCGCTGCCTTCACTTTCTCAGGTCTAAAGTAAATCTTTTCTCGTGGCCCCGCTCGATGAACCCTATTCACCACAACACAACACAACACAACACAACACAACAATCTAATCACATTCCAAAACTCAAATCTTAACAACAACAACAACAACTACTATTGTAATTACCATTGCTCAATCCAAGTACAATCAGGATCAATACAAACAGCTCCAGCTGAAGTTGGTGATGAATAGTTTATAACCTTAAGAAGAACTCTATCTTTATTATTAATATAACCATGCCATTCTTCATCAGAAGGATAACCACCGGAAAAATCTGCAGTTGGAGACCTAAAAACCCAAAAACACATAAAAATCAAAACTTTATAACCCAATACTCAATTTGAAAAACCCATAACTAAAAATCAAAACTTTATCACTAAATTTGTAACACAATACTAAAAGCATCAAGCTTTTGTTACTTATACCTCATCTTAAGACAAAACGTGGAACGAATAGCTTCTGCATCTGGAAACACATCAGTGATATGAGGAATGTTGAATCGTTCTTCGAAATCTGTTTGGTACTTTGATTTCCAATTTGGATCGTTGAGATCGATCGCCGCACGAGAAAACCGGACCGAAATCGCCGGAGATCTTGGTTTAGGGAAGAGCAATAAACCCGGTTTAGTGGATCGGAAGTTAACCGAGCTGTTTTGAGATGTGTTTATTATGGATACGGTGGTCGAACCGGAGCCGGAACTGATAAGCACGTTCATGGAGGAGGAGGAGGAGGAGGAGAGTGATCGGATCTTTAGCTTTACAGTTTTCCTTCTCACTTAATAATTTTGGAGGGAGATTTTATTTATTATTTATTTATTTTTCTCATAATTCTCGAAAAAAGTAGTATAATAAAAAAAGAGAAAGTTATTTTATTTAACTTTTAGCCGTTCGATCTTTCAGATCAGGATGCGGCTGCGGCTTGCGGTTGCGTTATGCGGCCAAACGTTGCGACTGTTGTTCGTTTGACTTCCACATGCGGCTGCGTCATGCGGCCAGACACAACGTCTAGTCATTGTTCGTTTGTCTGCCGCCACAGCGGCTGAAATTTTAGTTGTGGCGCTAATTTAGTTGCGGCCAAAAATTTCTGACGCAAGACGCAGTGTCTGGTCGCATGACGCAACCGCAGGTACCTGCGGCAGGCAAACGAATAATATTTTACTGCATGACGCAATCGCAAGCCGATGCGGTTGCCAAACGAACAGGCCTTGATTTTATCAAATCTTGAGTTCCCAAGATTTATGAAGAAGTAGGTAGAAGAAATGACTAATAGTAAATCATAGAGATAAATGATTTAAATTAATTTTATTATACAAATGTTAGTAGTACCTTCAGATTATCATTATTCTATGAATACTTTCAAGGGTGATATGTAAATTTTTACTAATTTTGTGATGCAATTTTGATTAATCAAAAGAGTGATGAATAAAAATATTTTTATAGTATATTAGCAAGTGATATTTGACTTACGTATACGTCGCATCATAGACATGTAGCTTTATGAACTATTTTCATTCCACTGTTACAAAATAATGGAGACTTGGATCGATTGTAAATTATCACGTAACTCCCACGCTATCCACAAATAATACGAATATTTTAAAAAACGAATGTAAGAGAGTATTATTCGTTTAAGTATTTGTAAATCTATATATGATTTTGGAGCTCAAGATCTATTTAGTAGTAACCATTTGGAGATGATTATTTTGCTAATCAAAATTTACTCGACAACTTTTTATCTTTAACTATCACTAATTTAGTTACGATTTATCAACTTTATATCTAGGATTAAAACATACACATGAACCTTCTTCTTCGTTACTGAGAATAGATTTCTTCTACTTTAAAGCAATCCAAAAGCAGCCTTATAAGTAAAGCACTACTCTCACCAACATATATGAAAAGAGACACAGGTTTCAATTTAGTAAACTCAAGCTTAACTTTCGAATCCATATTTAGAGAGATTTGTCACGTAAATGATTCACATGCTGTTATAGTTAACACTCACTTGAAACCTTATTACTATAAAGAACTTGTGCAATCTTCAACATGTCTTATTCGAACCACCAAACTAATAATAGACCCCATCAAGCTGTCAGTGTCAAAACCATAGATTTATAACCCACATTTGCAAAGGGACCGCATTAGAAAAAGAGAGAGAGTTGTGAAGACATGGACCAACAAAATGTAAGTTAAATATATGTATTTGTATATACATGAAAACCTTTTAGCTACTGAATGGTTAATTATAAGTACTATTGTAGGAGAGAAGACTCTTGTTGTCGAAAGAAGAGGAGAGGATTCGCGACGAGCTCGAAATGGAGATCGAAAGGAATTTGGAAGGGGAATTCAAAGACGGGATCTACAATCTCGCATTGAAGCTGCGCCGATTGTATGAGCAAAGACGGGAAAGAGAAGAGTCGTTTGATGTTTCAATGAGAAAGAGCAAGAGAGTATTGGAGGTGAACATAAGTATAAAGATGGAAGGAGATACCAAGATTGAGATCACCGAGGGCAAGAAGGAAGTAGACATCGACAAGCCGAAAAAACTCGAGAATTCAGACAAGAGAAAGAAGTTTGTAGCCGGTGAAGATAAAACAAGAAATGAAAAGACTAAGAGTCAAACCAAGGCTCATGAACTTCGATGGAAATGGTAAAACAATTTGATTGATTGGCTCGTATCTTTACCTATCTACCGGTATCTATGTTTGAAGTATGTATCCTATTTAAACACGAGCGGAATAAGAGTTACGCATATCACATTGCGCTATAAGATGCTACTAAGCTATAATCTTGTAAAATTGAGGAAATTAACATAATAACAGTGAATCCTAGAATCCAAATTAGTTTTTGTTTTCTATAAGCAATAACATGATTTGGAGAATACTTTAGCAAATGTGAATGCTACAGGTGTATTAAGTCATGGTAACTGATTAAGAATGAGAATCAAATAATTTAAAGTTTTTGCAACAAAAATGCTACTGGGATTAAAGAATGCACCAGGGTATAAATATCACACTGACTGTACGGCGCCGGCTTTCAATGTATCTTGCAGAGATGTAACAGCGCCTTCGTAGTTTAAGAAACCCATGAACCAAAACTCATGGTCATCGACCGAGATTACCTGGATGTACTTTTCTGCGGGATTGACTATGCTCGTCGAAGGATTAACGGCTTTAAGCTGATGTAATGGGATTACTACCTGTTTAAGAAGACGATATAACGTATTCATAATCACAATAGTCATCGATCATAGAAACTTTGATAAGTACAATTTTTTTCTGAAGATTAAAGAAGAATACCTTATAATAGCTCCATTCGGTTTGTCCCGAGTTTTTATACGAGAGAGGGTTATCGCTACAGTAAGCAAGTTTGGCAGTAGATATGTAAAGAACGCCCATGACCGGACCAGCTGATGTTGACAAGTAGCACGCAAATGAATTTTGCAGCTGCTCTTCTGGAACTGTTTCAAATGTTTGCCTGAAAATTTTCTCATACCCTCCTTCTGCTAAGACCTTTGTACTCTGTGCAATTCTTCCCATTGCCGCATCCGCAAAACTCGGTGCAGTTTTCACTGATTGAATTCAGATACCAAGAGATTAATCATTAGAGAGACCAACAACAATATAACCACATCCAAATCATGTCCTAAATCCTAGCTTTTCACTTTAACATTGGTTTACCAAGAAATATAGATATTCCCTTCAAAACTCAAGTGCTCAAACATATAGCTAACTCATCAAAACTCGAGCAGTTTTCACTGATTGAATTGAGATGTACCGAGATTTAATCGTTAGAGCGACCAAACCATATATAACCATATCCAAATCAAGTCCTAAATCCTAGTTTTTGATATTCCCTTGCTCATACATGTATCTAACTCATCAAGAACATTCCTTGAAGTGATTCTGCAACTACATATTACAATCACACAAATCTCTCAGCAATTTCAGCTCATAATTCAAACTCCTAACCTATTAATTCCCATTCTATGATGCAGCTACACAATATCCATTAACAAAGAAATAACTTTGCAACAATCTTAAAACTGTGAATAAAACAGAGCAAGACAAGACACATTCAGATCAGAAACTCACAATCACACAATTCCTTAGAATGATTCTGCACCTACATGCTACAATCACACAATTTCAGCTCACAACTCAAACTCCAAACCTATTAATTCCCATTCTATGATGCAGAATCAACATTTGCAACAATCACAAAACTCAATTGCTCAAACATGTATCTCTATTAACAAAGAATCAACATTGATACAGCCACAACAATATCTCTATTAACAAAGAATCAACATTGCAACAATCTCAAACCTGTATCTAACTCATCAAAGAACCAATTCTTCAACTACATACTATACAATCACACAATTTCACCTCACAATCCAAACTCCAAACCTATCACTTCCCATTCTATCATACATCCACACAATCTCTATCAACAAAGAATCAACAATTGCAACAAACTATAGCAATCAAACAGAGCAACCACAATGCAACAATCACACAATATCACCTCATAATCCAAACTCCAAACCTATCACTTCACATTCTATCATACATCCACACAATAGAGATTATGCGTCGTTTAAAAATTAGCACCGCGGCTACAATTTGAGATGCAGCCGCAACGGCAGACAAACGAACAGCGATTAGACGCTGCAGCCAGACGTTGCGGCTGTCAAACGAACAACAATCGCAGCGTCTGGCCGCAAGCCGTAGCAGCGCGCGGCAGACAAACGAACAGGCCTAATATCAATCAACATTGCCACAATCTCAAAACAGATCAAGACACATCCATATAAAAAAAACTCACGGTGCTGCCACGTGTTTCCGGCGAGACTCTCCGCTTTCATCGCCGCTTCACCAACTCTCCTTCCCCATCTACCAAGCACACCTTTCACAGTCTCCATAGTATCTAAATCACAAATTCACAATTCACAAATTCACAAATCACAAACGTTTTTACACATGCAAACAAATCCGTTTATATATACCTTTCAACGAAGCATCTGTAGTCTCCGCCGGAGAACGAGCGATATACGGATTAGATCCAGTTGATACCGAAGAAGAAGACGATGATGATGATAAAACCTTGTGATCTGGAGCTGGAGATTCAGATACCAAATCAGGATTCCAATGAACAGATTTCCTCGATCCAGATCCTGATCTAGTCGGTGTTTGAGCTCCTTTCGTCGTAGTCTCCGATTCCAAGACTATCACAGAACTTGCGTCTTCCACCGGAGGAGCTTGATCTATTGGTTTCGGATCGGTGATCTGATCTTTCACCGGAGTTTCTGATTTCACGGTGGTTTCCATTTTTCCGATGAGTTTTTTCCGGTGACTGATTTTGCTCTGAAGTATGGAATCGTTTTTTTTTTTTTATTGGTTTTTGTGGTTTAAATATATATAATAATAAATAATTTTTTTTTGTGTTGGGAAATGTGGAAAGATGGGTTTACCGGGAAGAACGGTGAATAAGCACCGTGAAAAGTGAGGCTAGTTTTAGACTAGTGGGTAAAGTTCTCTTTTTGGTAGTAAAATCATTTTTTTTTGGATAATAACATCAAAATGAAGATAATGATTTTTTTATTTTTTTTGGGTTGAATGTTAAGATTTTATACTATGTTTTGTTTTGTTTTTTAACAAAAGAAAATACAGTATATATTATGGATGGTGATTCAACCCAAATGAAATTTTTGTGATAAATTAATCAAATTAATTTATAAATCATCGAAGAAACGAAATACAATTAAAGTAGAATTTAAGAAAAAAAGAGTGTGGAATTTCGTTACCAAAAAAAAAAGACGATGATCGATGGCATGATCAAGACCGACCCTGAAAATATATGGACCGCAAGCGAAAAACAATTTTCGGACGTATGAATTAATAAATTAAAAAATAATAATAATTGTAAGATGTGATATTCAGGCCGAGCACTTCTATTTCTTTCATTAGTGTACACAAATCAACTCAACTAAAAGAAATTTACACTCAAAATGGGTCGAAATATTATTTATTATAGTAAAGGCTGCAAGAACATGTTTGTTTCGCTTGTCCTTTGGGCCAAACATGAGCGTGATGTTGTGTTGATGGTGAGGTTGACGTTCGAGTGAATATTTTGTGTTCCTCTCATGCTAAAGGAGGTACATTGTTGATTGTAGAAGAACTTGCAAATAATAATAGATAGAGATTGTTGTTACTTGTGTTGTGTGATCCAAGCGACTGCGGCAGAGAGATTTTTTATTAGTGTAACGAAGATTATGGACTTTTTTTACAAACGCAGTGATAAGAATCGCTAAGGCTCAAAAATTCAAAGATAAAAAAAAAATAAGATAGGAATGGTCGCTGCTTTGTTATTGTTAAGCAAAGAAAAGAGAGAGGTGTTGTTATTTTTTTAGTGTTACCTACTTTGCCATATTCTTTTCGTTTTTTATCGCTATGTTTTTAATTTTTCAATTAGCGACGATGAAGAAGAAAATTGTAAAAGATTTCGCCAATCTCAAATGAACATGTACTATGTTAACTTTTACAAATTTTGTCATATGTTTAACCATCCGTGATTAAAGAATCGATTGGAACGTACCAAAATATGCAAAACTTAAACTACATTATAAAAAAATTGTTTTGAATATTACGGTAGAAATGTATCATTTATTTTAGTACAAATCATAAAAAAAAAATCAAAAACGATAAAAAAAAATTAGTGCCTTAGTGTTACTAAAAACTATCAAAAAAAATATCACGGTTAATGTTTGTAAACTCTATCGCTTTATTTTACATTCAAATTTTTGCAATAACGTGAAACTTCTAAGAGCTCAATTTGTATTGCTTGTAATACATGCATGACACATATGACATATCTTGTATAATCCAAATTGAGTGATTTTTGCCTTACGGGTACCAAAGCCCATAATTAGAGCATGATATTTCATTAAGATTTGGTATCTAAAATTTGGTTTGGTTTAGGTCTGATTAGTGTTTTTTTTCTTTTCTAAATTCGGTTTTATTTGTGTCTTTTTAATTCGGGTTTAAAACTTAATTTTGTTTTGGTTTACGATGAAGGTCTCTCGTGCGATCCAACCAAATTTTCCCCTCAATTATAAAAGTGTTAAAAATTATAATTGTAAAATACATCTTGTTTGTCTATTTTCCTCATAATATTTTAAATGTCATAATCATTCACAGATAATGTCTTGTTTGTCTATGCCTCGTCGTAACCTTAGTGGGAACCAAGTATTGCGCGTGGTCTTGACTAATTAACAAAAACACAATTTAATAATTTTAAATAGGAATATTTGCCAAATTACCGTGTTTTGAAAATCATTTTGTCTCAATGCCCATTCTACCATATTTTAAGTCTCATTAACCTCCCTGTTAGTTGAAACTCTAATTTACCCTTTGACTTTAATTAAAAATTGTTTTCGAAATTGTTTTTCAAATTCATTAAATAATAGAAAATAACTTATTTACAAACAATAAAAATAGATATGGGTTATATAATATATTGAATATTTTTTTGTAGAATATAGTAAATAAGGAAATATAATATATATTTTTTTTTGTTGAAAAAAAACGTAATATAAATATTTTAATTAATATATATATATATCTATTTACCCTTTAAATTTAATTAAAAATAATTTTTCAATTTGTTTTCCAAATTCATTAAATAATAGAAAATAATTTCTTTACAAAAAATAAAATTAGATATGGGTTATAGAATATATTAAATATTTATTTGTAAAATATAGTAAATAAAGAAATGTAATATATATATTTTTTGGTTGATTAAAAACGTAATAGATATATTTTTAATTAATAATAAAAATTTGTTAAAATATTCTTTTTTTTTAATAAAGAAACGTTATAATTATATTTTGTCTAAATAAGGAAAGAAAATATTAAGATCCTAGATTAAGGGAATTTAATAAAAGTATAGTAAGCACTCCAATATGTATTTTATATTTTTTTTGGCAGATTATATATAATAATTAGAAACCAAATTAGTCATATAATTCTATAATTAAAAAACGTAACATATATTTAAAAAAATTTATTAGACAATTGTTTAAAAAAAAAAAATAATAAGGAAACGTAATTATTGTATTTTTTCTAAATAAGGAAAGAAAATATTTAGATCATAGATTTAGGGAATTTAATAAGGATTTAATAACTAATCCGTAGAAAACACATTCTACAATCCTCGGTAGATGTTTGATGATGTGGTAGAATTTATATTCTAAACGCTGGTAGATTATAATAAAAACGGCAGAATGCGTAATCTACCGTCGTAGAAAATAGTACACATCGTGGAACACACATTCTACAAACCGAAGAACATATAACACCTCGCAGAACACATAATCTACGCTTGGTGGATAACAGTATAGTTAGCAGAACCAAAAGTCAACAGTTCCGTAGACGTAGAACGTGGATTCTGGAGCCGTAGAAGCAGATTATAACATTACTTTTGAACATAATTTTTAACCTATAAAAATATTTAAAAATATAGAAATGACTATTATTTAGATGTTTATAATTTTAAGATTTTTTAAAAAAATTAAAACATTTTATTTCTATTTATTTATTTTTGGGTTAAGGGCACTTTAGACCAAAATTGGTCAAAAAGTGAAATGGGCATTGGGACAAACACATTTTCAATGTGGGGCAATTTGCCAAATCTCCCTTTTAAATATTCGAAGTAAATCAATCGCTTGGCACAAAAATATGTCATTTTCTTAAATCGATGTAAAACTTGTTTAATTGTTTTGCTACAAAATTTGACGGGTTATTACATTACAAGGTAAAATTAGAAAATATCATTGACCTTGTATACCATTAAGAAAAGATAAGCAAAAGTTATTGTTAAACAAGTTGCATCATGACGCCGTAAACCAGGAAATGAAGTTATCTACAAGATTAGTCAATGATAGCTAATTTACACATTTTAACACGACATTTATCATATCTTAACCTAATTCACCATTTAGATTAGTATGCTAAGATTTTATCCTAAGTTTGATTATTAGGAAAACGAATAAAGCTACAAGTAAAAGACATATTTGGTTTATATTGTTCATTTTCAATGTACAACTTACATATATTTTTCTTCGTTGCAAATTTACTATAATCGATTACTAAAGATTACAAGTTATAATTTTGCATAAAACCTTTCTAAGTCTAGATCAAAGATTGGCATCTGATTCGACCGTTGGATAGAACAATGAATCCAAAAGATTAGACTCAAACAGCTCAACATAACCCATAGATCAGATTTGTATATTTTCGTTTCGTGTTCTTCCTTGTAGACAATTTCTTCAAATAAACTTTAAAACTCAAAAGAGACTTGGTAAAGACTACTAATTCTTGATATTCCAAATAAAAAAATAAACAATAGGTGTAACAACTATCTATGTGCTTGCATGTTTAAAGAGTCCAAATATTAAACATATCAATTAAATATAATCTTCTTAAGCTATATATATATTGAGAACCCTTATCTTTCATTTCTCCACCAACAAAGAAGACAAAAAACGGAGAGCTATATCCTAAGTTTCAATCTCTCTCGTAAGAAATTGAAACAAAGATTATTATGGCAGCTTTTAAGACTCTAATCTTTCTTGGTCTATTAGCCACCTCATGTATGGCTCAAGCTCCAGCTCCGGCTCCGGCACCAATCTCATTTCTCCCTCCGGTTGAGTCTCCTTCTCCGGCTATTACACCAACCGCTGAGACACCTTCTCCGGTTGCTACACCACCTGTTCCACTTATAACTCCACCAACCATGTCACCACATTCTAAGTCTCCGAAAATTTCTCCTATGGCTTCTCCTCCAAAACCAATGGGTTTGGCTCCACCACCATCGCCAACACCATCTCCTGCACTAACTCCTGAAGCTGATGCACCAGAAGCTGCTTCAGCATTGACTAACAAAGCTTTCCTTGTGAGTTCCATTGTCGCCGGAGCTTTGTATGCCGTCGTTTTGGCTTAAGAGTGGCTTTTGAGTATTTGATTTACTCTCTATCTCTCATTTGTTTTTTGTTTTCTTGCTATGATTTGTTTAAATCTTTCTATGTTTTCTCTAATGTATTTCGTATTTTCTTCCTCTTTGTTGGTGTTTTTTTGGGTCTTTTTGATATTTGATTTGGCCATGGGATTAACCTTGAGGGAGGAGATTCCGATTGTTAATTTGTCTTCATTATCATTTTTTTATATAAATAAAGTCTTGGTTCATATAAAATTTGATCGATGACATCAAAAATTACAAGTTTTTTAGCGGTTAGAAAGAACCATAAAAGGTTGGTTACATAACAATTAAAAGTCGTAAAAGAACAGCAAAAAGCAGTATACTCTCTTAAAATATGACTATGGTTTTCATACCGTTTTAGGAGTTATGATTACAAAATCAGTATACTTTTATCGTTACGGTACAAGTTTACCAACGAAACCATAGTTGTATATTAAAAATCAGAATTAAGAATGTGGTGAGTTTATGTTAGTGATATCTCGTACAAATATAGTATGTTTACTATAAAAAGAGAATTAGAATGACTCGAGAATTAAAACATTTGTTGAAAGTTTTCTTCCTAACCTCTTTTAATAGCAACAGTATATACCTATTAATATCGATTTTTTTGTTGAATTCAGATTGATATATAATTAATGAGTTGCCAAGATTGCATGTGAATATGTTACTCTTGTCTTTCTAGTATACCCACAAAAAGGAAGCACCACAATCCTATTATAAATCCTTAAACTCTTAATAACTTTTTGGTTATTTTTTGTTGCCAAAGTTCAGGTGTTTGTTCATTAATTAATAGGATCAAAGTATAGCCCAACTTTTCCTAACAAAAATATGAAAAAAACAAGCTTAAGTAATCTAATTTCCAAACTCTAATCATTCTTAATTAATAGTACATCAACATCAAGAAATAAATGAAATAACCATCTACACCTTTGACTTTTGTGGTGGCTACTCTATTTGAAAACTTTCTTCATCTTTCATAAATTCTTCACATTCCTTTAATCAACAAAATGTTCGGGTAGAACAAACCGAATAATTGAACCGATCATCAACAAGCAACATTCAAAAATCTACTAGAAGAAAACCGAACAGCATCACTATAACCAATAACTAACCGATCAGTAAACCGAGCCGATTCATATCTTTTCTCTCTCCCAATCCCAACAATTTGCCCATAATTATCCTCTAAATTACCAATCATACCCTTAACTTCACGAACCAAACTCCAAAACCCATCAATCAAAGCTTTCTTCCAAACTCCAACACATATGTCAGACAATCTCTCTTTACAACTCTCAAGCCTCTTCAATGCACAAACAAGCTCTATCGAATCTCCAAAACTCAAACTTAAAGAACGTTCTTTAAACTCATTTAATCTTACATAAAGCTCATTGATGGAAGACACATAATCTTCTCCTACCAAATGGATGATTTTGTCGGCAAGTGATTTACCACCCGAAAAGGGTAGATCAGGTATTTTGCATGCTTCTTCTAGTAAACTAACGAGCGCGTCGATCTCACGAAGCAAATCGGAGTTCCTAAGAGATGAAACCATTTCTTCATATTCATGTTTTTGGATTGTGTTTGATGTTGATGAGATGAAAAATCCCATGATTCTTGATGTTGATAATAAATTTTCAAGATACAAAGCATACCTCGAAAAAAAAATCAAGAAAATCAAGAACCATTAGCTCAACTGGTAAAACATATAAAGTTTATAAATGGCTGTGGTACTTGGACTATATAAATTCTTATATCCCGCTTAAGGTACGGTCTAAGCCTAAACTATCTCAACTGGTAAAGTATTTCAGGCAAAACTTGTCGGTCTAGGCGCATAATCTCTTAGTATTAAAAACAAAATATATGGAAATTTTACTTACCATCGGACCCAAGAAGAGAGTTCCCACATGAGAGGAGATTTCTCATCTCTAAAACCAGAAAGTTTAAGATAATTCCGACCACCGGTGGCGGGAAAAACAGAGAGTTGATCTTGTAAGATAAAACGACCGTGTTTCACGATGTGATGAACAATGATTAAAGATTTGAGAGCTACACAAGCATCTCCGGTGGTGTGAAGTCGGTCCATGATTGCTTCGACTGCGGAAGCAGCGGTGGCTCTTGAGCCACTACCAGCGGAGAGAAGTACGGTGAGGTGGCGATTTCCCGGTGGAGTTGAAGGATCATGAGTAGTAGCACGAAGAACAGAAAGATGATAAGATAAGGTTTTGTTTTTTGTAGGGTTTGATGAAACTAAAACAGCTTTGCTTTGTGAAGCTTTGTCTTTGATTATCCCTATTAGATCGGAAAAACTTGTGATTTTTCCCATTGGTTTGATTATTTGATGATGAAGATGACTTGGTTTTTGTTTTTGTTTGATTAATAAGGAGAGATGATAATAGTAGAAATATTATATAGTTTTTATTTTTGGGTCAAGAATGGAAACTGTTTTTATTGGATTCGATGTACCAACATGGGTCAAAATAATCAACATATATATGTAACATCATCACTGAATTGTCCATTTTTTTTGTTTTGGGTTTGAGTCTTTTTCGATCTACTTTCTATATTCAACTAATTTAAAAATGGTATTTAATCGCTTGAATCGAACATTCTAATGATATTTTCCTTTTTTTCACCAAATTCATAAAGGGAATGTATCAGAATTTTAAACTTTCGATCGCTAAAAGAGGCAAAAATGGATTCGAAAGAACGAAAAAAGTATAGAGAAATTGATTATGATTGAGAAACTTTCTATATATATTTATTTGAATATCCTTTATCACTTACAAGAAACGTGAAATATATAAAAGATCATTTGTATGTCTTTGAGTTTTGACCCAAACAAAAAAATTGTAGATGACTTTCAATTAATTAAAGAATTAAGAATAGTTTATCGCTCTTGGTAGAGATATGTTAACCAAGAAGTTGGTGAAGATTTTTTAAAAAAAGAAGGAAAACTCTATAAAATATTAGTAGACCTAAAGTCATAGTAATCCCTTTGCCAAGAAAAGAAGTATATAGAATATCATTGGTAATTTTATACCGTTATGTTAAAATCTATTGTTATAGTAATTTGTAGTTTTCAATCACAATAACGATATTTAAAACGTTACCAAGACCGTTACGTTAACAGTTCTTTGTACTGCTTTCTTTTAGGGTTATTAATTGTTTATACAATTTGTTTTAACTACGGTTTATAGCTTTTTCTAACTGCTAAAAACCCATACTGGTTTAAGTTGCTAATCGAATCAATAAGACAATAACTATCGATGGATGAATAAGACAAGTCACAAGCTGAGGGGAAAATAATAACCTATTCATTATTATGTTTATTGATGAGTAACATTTAATGAGCCCACCATCAAATCTATAACTAAAACTTACGCGTAATAATCGGGTAACGATAGAATACTTGGGATTTGAGACATTTCTTTTTCTCAACTCGAAAATTGTAAATCATGCAAGTTAGATTACATGTGTTTTTTTGTCAACTACACATAATTTATCTTATGATTAATAAAAAAGAGAGAGTGTGTCATTGTTTATGAAACCAACAATATATTTGTATGTCTACTAGTATGAGTGTATGACTTTGTTTTTTTGTTAAATTTTTCTACTAGTTGTTGATTTAAATATCATGATTGATTTTATAACAAATGAATCACTATATCAAATTATCAAAGCATATGTACACCAACTTATGCTTAATCTTTGCTACATTAGCATTTGAAACTCTCATAGGACTATTTATGGAGTCTTCAAAAAAGTTTAAACTCACTAACTGCAATAATTTAAATGTTTTAAAACTTAAACCCCTTGATCTTTCTACCCTAAAGTTAACAACTGAAATATCTTCTTCATTGATAATATTAAATTTAAACACACTTACATATTTTACAATACTACTATTGTTTAGCGAGATGCTAAATAAGCTTTGACCCAATTTATATATATACAAGACAAAAACCAACAATATATTTATTTATGGGATAATTGGCTATATAACACCAAAAAAAATTATAACTTATAAACTAGCCAAAATGGCCTTATGTGGCAAAATCTCAACCCTTAGATTTAGGTTTTTTGGCTAGTTTATGAGTTATAATTTTTGTTTGGTTATTACACAAATTGACCCTTTATTTATCTACTAGTGTGAGTGTATGGCTTTGTTGTTAAATTTTTCTACTAGTTAATGTTGATTTAAAATATCAGGACTTATTACAAAATAATAATTTATCGTGCATAACAAATGAATTCAGTATATCAAATTACTAAAACATGAGTACACCAACATATGCCTAAAAAGTTTTAAAAAAAAAACATATGCTTGATATTTAAAACTCAAAAAGTTTAAACTCACTAACTACAATAATCTGACATGTTTTAAAACTCAAACTCCTTGATCCCGTAATGTTGAATCTTTATACTCCCTCCGTTTCGTTTTATAAGATGTTTTGACTCCGTTTCGTTTTATAAGATGTTTTGACTGAATGCGCGGTAATTAAGAAAACACGATTATAAACAAAATTTCATTTAAAAATTAAATAATAATATAATTTAACCCATCAATATAATACTACGGAATTTAAAAGATCAAAACTACCAAATAACATTAAAATCTACATAGAAACTAGTAAAATATCTAATAAAATGAAACAAATAAAATTATTTTAAACATCTTACATGATGAAACGGAGGGAGTATAATTCAACCGCTAAAATTAACAATTTAAATATGCTTTGTCAACTTAAAATATCTTCTTCATTGATAACATTAAATTTAAACACACTTACATATTTTTAAACACTTGTTTAGCGAGTTGCTAAACAAGCTTTAATCAACAAATATTTAACATACCACTCGCATTAAAAAAACAACCACTTCAGTACGTAGTTAACGGCGGGAAACTATAACGTCGTTATTTCATCAACGATTCGCCGTTAGATCTCTGTGATTTAACAGACCCTGAACCAAACAAACCGGCCCAATTAACCCGATCCGATTTCACACCCGACCCGATATCTCCCGCCGTTAAAACACCGTCAAAACTTCTCGCTCGTTTTAACCTCCGTCCTTTAACCACCATTAACCTTCTCTTCACATCTTCCGGTAACCGAAGAGTAAACCGTTCGGTACAATCACTAAACCGACCAATCGAATGACCAGTAGAATTAGACCGTGGTAACTTACTTAACCGTGCACGGTTATTACTTTTAACCGAATCTTCAATAATCTCAATCACGACTTGATCTCTAATCGGAGATCGAATCTCTTCTTCACCGGAATATTCCGATTCCGCCGTGAGATCTGATCTGCAAACTGGACACGTGGCGTGAGAATAAAGCCAAGCGTCGATACAATCGATGTGGAAGAGATGGTTACAGATCGGAAGTAACCGTACAGTTTCTCGATCTTCTAAATCGTTGAGACAAATCGCACATTCTAAATCGTTAGATCCGAGTTTTGATTCTTTGACGGTGGAGTAAGAGAAGACTGGGAAGGTTTCGATGACGGCGTCGTCGAGTCCGTTTCGTCGTGAAGAGTCGGTTTGGATACGGTGGTTGTTTGTGGTTGGATTTGAGTGAGAACAGTGACGGATGTAGACGGAGAGGAATCCGATTATGAAGAAGACGGTGATGATTACGGAGAAGACGGTGGTCTTCCTCGACGGACTTTGACCCGATTGGATCGGATCCGGTGAGAGTGATTGTGCATTGACTTTGCTTTGTACGATTAACGCCACGTGGAGGATTATAATCCAACGGTGAGGATTAAAACAGTTAACACGTGTCATCGTTTCATTCGAAACGACGTCGGAGAAACAATAGATGAATAAGAACGGCTGAGATTTAGCCACGTTGCAAAAATGTAAAAATGATTTAGCAGTTTTGTTAGTTTCAAATACGAAGATTGCATATATATACTTGTGAGAGGAGAAGTAAAGAGTTGTCTTGAAAAAACTTCAAAAGCTATAAAATCATAATAAAAATGAGCTTTAGATTTTTATTTAACTAATAGACTATTTTGTCAAATTGATGTTTTATTAGTAATTTTTGTTATCAACTTGTTGTTTGATGAAATGGTCTTATCCAATAATAAGTTAGTGTTTTTGTTTATGTCAATCATATCAATACACATGTTCACAGCATATAACACAAATTATCTGTCTCTTGGATAGGGTCAAGTTAATCAATTCTTAGAGGTCGTGTACAGTTTGCCTCGTCCTTGGTTTGAGACAAACAAACATGAAAAAACAACACAAAGTGGACTTTAGTGGTGTGTGTATCGTCAAACGTTGGAAACTAACCTCACCTCACAAACACTTCTCATTGATTTGAGTCACTCAATTTGTGTTACTCTCTCACTCTATCTATTGACCAAATAACTTGCAAAGAACATAAACTATCCGTGAATCGGAACCCTAATCTCGGCTAGGTTTTCGTGGCAATACTGTATCACTTTCAATTACAATCTCACAAGCTCTTTATACCAAGAATTTAAGTGAAATCAAAGAGAAAGAAAGAACAAGTTTGTTACGGATACAATGACCATATTTTTCATCTCCTTTTATACAATTCGTACAGACTGATTTAAGCTGGAACGAACCATGTTGCTTGAAACTAGTTTTTCTTACCGTTAGTTTAGACTAGCTCCAATGTATTTCTCTAGTTTTGATTTTCAAAATTCTTCACATATACAAAAAACTGATAATTGTGGCCCATGCTAACTATCCTGATTGATCATATAACAATTGAACGTTGCAACGTTTACCCATTTACCATTATTGTTAAATGCAAGCATAGTTTACATGAATCTCATATATTTATGCCAGTAATTACAATTTAATAAATATTAAAAACAAAACAACTTAAATTAAAATTTGTTATCTACCGGTTTGTGATGTATTGATGATGTCTTACGTACATTTATGGATTACAAGTTAAGATAGACACAAACTTGATAAGGATAAAAGAGGATTGCAATATCTCGAGAGAGACTTCAACTTATAAAATCAAAGAGACATGTATGACAGAATGTAATAAAAAAATTAAAACAACTTTTGTTTTTTTCTTCCATTAATATATCTTCCAATGTGTTTGAGTTTATCATCAAAGTATACATTGTGTTCGACCTTCATCAATATCCAAATTAATTTTTTTATGAATGTCATTTTTCAAGCTGATCCAACAGTTATGCAACAACAGTGTATGTTTATTTAAAATTGGAAAATGCTCTAACACGAGGAAGGAAACGTGCAAGGAAACGTCGAACTCGACGTATGTAACCTAATAACGTACGAGACAGAACAAAATCAATTATAAAATTCTTTAAAATATATAAATGGATCAGGCCTATAATAACTACTACAGGTTTTTCGTGGTCCATTATCTAAGACTAGATCATAATGTAGAGGCCCCTAAGTTCTAACATATTTAGACAACGTGGGTCGAAACTCGAAAGAAAGACTACTCTAAACAATCTTGAAATTGAATAAATGATGGATCCATAGTCTTTTGATCCCCTCCAAGATTGGGAAATGGGAGATATATGAAATAAAACTAAGCATGTGGGTTAATATACTCTCTCGATTCTCTTCATCAACGTCTGACTTAGTCTCTTAGACCTATTATACAAAATACATACTAGTAGCATTTTCAAACAAGACCATAAATTGGGAATAGATTAAAAGATAACCCTCGACCCCCCCCCATTATTAAGTACCCAATTCGTAACTAGAAGGCTTATTTCTCCCACGTTGAACATGATTAAGACTTGAGAAATGTATGTGAGATTTAACTTGACCTTCCTTTCCACTTAACCGTTCTTTTTAGTTATAAATGGTTATAGTTTTCGAATAACACACAACAACAAAAATGAAAATTCTGTTCTAGAATAGTTTCATTGGTTCCCCGAAAAGCTTCGTTCTAAAGAGTAGTCATTATGGCTACGATTGTGTTTATTCGTTTGCGTTTGTATTTTCATTTTAAAATTAATACATCTATACGCAAATGGGATATTATAAATTTATTAGTTTATAAAGACCATTGTCCAAAATGTTATAACCAAGATTCATAATCTCTTTGCAAAGACCGTAACAAACTATAATTAGTCTCTTTTCTGTCATCGGTGCTAACATTCAAAAATTTCTCAACTGTTTTTCTTTAAATGATCATGTGGTACGCCTGACATATGCTATAGTTATGTATTTATTATCTTACATTTTTAAACTTGTTATGTCGTAAAAGAGATTAAACAAGCCCTCCTAAATCGTTTCTACCATTCTACAGTATATCTTAAATCTCATTATTATAGTATTGTGGAAAATTTCTAATTAGTTGAATTTTTAATAAGATCACAATCACAATATTGTTCAAGTGGATCAAATTGTTTTTCTGGCTATGTATTAATTAATTTATGTTTTTTGACGGTGTCGTTTGAGCCCATAGTTTTGGATTGTTCAAAGAACCAACCCCAAATTTGTCAAGTCTTGTTCCCCCACCCACAAGCCTTTTTCCCATTCTTTTGCTTTGCCTACTGCCAAGTGCCAACATCACACATAATCTCATATTATGCGATAATATCAAATTAAATATAGGATTAATTTATAATTAAAATATCTTATCCAATTCAATTTAAGTTTGATCACGAATGAGGAAATTGCATATAATTTAATTTATCATTTTGTCATCAAATCTTCTGACGTACCGTCTGACGTTTTTCAGGGATGGGGTGATCTTAAAATTTTATGTATTAAAGTATCTTACGTATATCTAGTTTTCACATTTTTCTAATATTATAGTTTACAAAGTACCCCCAAAATAAATAGGGTTAGATGTTAAAAAAAAGAAGGGGTTATTGGGTATGAATGTCACATTTTTTTATCATCACTGTACCACTTTTTATTACTACTACTTTTCTTACTTTTATCTATTCTATAATCGCTTACAACTGCAGTTGTCGTCTAAAAATATTGTACAACTTTACGTCCATCAATCAAATTTATTAAACTATACGATGACATATTATATATCTTAAGTAGAGAATTTTTTTAATTATATAATAGATTATAGTTTGTAAAGTAGAACCACCAATAAATAGGGTATAGTTTACAAATTAGAACCACCAAATAAATAGAGTTTTAAAAAATAATCTGTAGTTACATACGGTTGTATAACTAGATGTTTTGTTTTCTTTTGTTACCAATCACAAAAACGATATCAAAAATAGTATTTGTTTCGCTCCTTCTTACCACTACTTTTTACCGATTTTAACTATTTTATAACCGTTTATATTTCTCCAATAAGCTACAAAAAAAGTTATATAGTTTTATGTTAGCAATGAGACCAATTAAACTATCACAAATTCCATTTCAGCCAAGCCGAGCCATATATCTACTTTCCAGTTTCATATCAAACTTAACCATAGTTACATTCTAACTCTTTAGCTTAACCCAAGTTTGGTTTATTTAAAAGAAAGAGAAAGTATGAAACCAACTTGTTCATATTGAAAACAAAGAAACTCTCTCTCTCTCTAAATACCCCAAATTAAAAGTTTCTTTCTTTGTCAATCCACTTCTACTTTGCTCCTCTAAAGTCTCCTCTTTTGTTCTGTATTCAAACTCAATTGTGTTCAAGAATAATGAAACTATTTTAAAACCTCATAATTTTGGTAGTCATGAAGAGACTAAGCAGTTCAGATTCAATGTGTGGTATAATCTCACCTTCTACATGCCCTTACCAATTTTTTGTTCTTTCTTCATTTTTAGCTAATTACATACAAACCCATGTGATCATTCTCTTCAAAATTGTAATGATTTTTTTTACTGTTTTTACAGATGAACAGAGTCCAAGAGGGTATGGAAGTAGTTTCCAATCTATGTTTGATGGTTACGAAGAAGATAGTAACAACATTAACATGATGGAGGAATATTCCGGTATGGGTTTATCAGAGAAGAAGAGAAGATTAAGAGTTGATCAAGTCAAAGCTCTTGAGAAAAATTTCGAGCTTGAGAACAAACTTGAACCAGAAAGGAAAACTAAATTAGCACAAGAGCTTGGACTACAACCTCGTCAAGTAGCGGTTTGGTTTCAAAACCGTCGTGCACGGTGGAAGACAAAACAACTTGAGAAAGATTACGGTGTTCTTAAAAGCCAATATGATTCCCTCCGTCATAATTTTGATTCTCTCCGACGTGACAATGATTCCCTTCTCCTAGAGGTAATTTTTTTGATTTTTAGTATAGTCTTGTGGTTCTTGAATGTATTGAAATGTCCCTAGTTCAAATCCACTTGGCAGAATGATTTACGTCTTAAATATAATTTGGTCTAAAAGTCAGGAATTTCAATAATTTATAAAAGAATTATAAAAATTGAAACTTTTCTTATAATTTATTAAAGGAATATAAACTTTTTTAAATTGTTTGTGTTTGTAATTGTAGATTAGTAAAATTGTTTGTGAAAATACAATTTTTAGTATGGTATATTGATTCACGGGTGTATTCAAAGTCATTGATTCAAATATATTTGGATGAAGTGATTTACGCCTTAAAAGTTAAAACGGTATTTATCTGGTCTAAAGATGGTTTATCGGAAAAAAAAACATAAAAATTGAAACATTTAAAATAATTGTTTGTGTTTATGATTGTAGAGATATAAATTCAATTTTTATTAATCTAGTTTACTAATTCTTGATTGTATTCAAAGTCATTAGTTCAAGTCTACTTGATCGAAATGATTTACGTCATAAAACATATTAATTGGCTGAAAGATCCAGAACTTCCACGGTTTATCGCAAAAAAATTCATAAAAATTAAAAACTTTTATTATTTACTCCCTCCGTTCTAAAAAAGATAGATATTTAAGGTTACGCACGCTTATTAAGAAAATGCATTGATTTTTACGATTTACAGTTTCCAATAAAGTTTAACCAATAGTATTTCAGTATTTGTTTTGGAATTTGTAAAAGTGCATAGAAAACGGTAAAAACTCTATCTTTTTGGAACAAAATTTTTTTGTAATTTTTTTATCTTTAGGAACAGAGGGAGTATTTTTCAAAAAATGAAAGTTTTTAAAAGATTGTTTTGTGTTTGTGATTGTAGATTAGTAAAATCAAAGGTAAAATCACCGGAGAAGAAGATAAAGTTACACCAGAGAGTGATAACTCCACTGTAAAAGAAGAAGAAGGTTTTTCATTACAGGAGAAACTACTTCCTTCGTCTCCTCCACAGTTTCTGGAACACTCCACTGGTTTTAACTACCGGAGAAGCTTCACTGATCTCCGTGAAGTTGGATCTTCCGATAGTTGCGATTCAAGTGGGATTCTTAACGACGAAACAAGCTCCGATAATGGAAGATTAAAAGTTATTACCGGAGGTAGTTTTTTACAGTTTGTGAAAACAGAAGATCATGAAGAGTTTCTTGATGGTGAAGAAGCTTGTGGTTTCTTCTCCGATGAACAACCACCGTCTCTTCACTGGTACTCTACTTCTGATCATTGGACATGAGAGATTTGAGTTAATCTTGTGTTATGTTCTTTTCTCTTAGTGAGGAAACATAACGAAGGGTAAAACTGGAATAAATTGATGATTAAGGATTAATTAACTCTAAAGGAGTGATTAATTTGGGAGTTAAGTCTTAACCTCTGGTGTAATTAACAATGAGTCAATGAAGAAATTAAGATGGAGGTAATAGAAATATGATTTGATCTCTCAAGTTATGATTGTATTTTAAATTTCACCCCTAAACATCCCACTTGACTAATGTATCTTTTCTAAGTAATACAAAATTTGAAATATTTGGTTTGTGATTCAATGTTTCGTATTCAATTTTCAAATGGGAAAATCATATATCAAGATGTTGAATTTAGATATAACAACATTTTGTGTTTTGTTTGAAGGTAATAGTTGTAAAATATGTATAATCAAAATAATCATTTACTAAGATTTATGAAAATTGACAAAAGGATATTATAATAGTATATCAAGATTATGCATCTAACTCATGATAATCAAGTTTTGCAAATCATTTTTTATAATTAATCTGTGATTTGACTTTATCAAAATTATAATCAATATCTATTAGTGTGTGTTATGGTTTATAAGTGGATTATTTTGTTTACTAGTAAAAATGACAAAAAAATCATGTCATCTTTGTTGTTTTCAGATTGATCAAATGAAAATTCTATATTATGATACTCTTAATTCAACAAATGCTATTTATGCATGTATCATGATGCTATTTTAATTGTACTTTTCAGAATATAAAGGGGTATAAATTGGAGTTTTGAAAGAATAAAGGGGGTGAAACTGAAATTGAGATACTTAAAGGGTCGAAAATGGAAAAGGTTGAAAGAAAAGACGTGTGATTTATTTTATTTTCTCCATAGCCGCAGCTTTTCTCCCCACGACCACGACATCTCTGATCTCTCTATTTTTTTTTTAATCTTTTTCAATAAACATAAAATCATTTTCCATTTGAAAAACTCCAAAAACAAATTAATTAAAATGTATACGTCAAAAAAAGATTAAACTAGTGATCAAGACAAAAACAAATTCATCTTTGTCATTTACTTGATTTTATATGACTGAGGATAAATCTAATGTTACAATCAACAGTAAATTTTAAAACAACAAAATCCACGTGTTTTTACGTAAGTAGTACTTTTTTTTTCTTTAGCCAAGAAAAAAAGTTCTTGAAAACGCCAAAAAAAGAAAAGAATAGTTCTTGAAATGTAGAAAGTGGCTTTTAAGAAACGGTGCAAAAAAACCTGATGATTTTCGTAAAAAAGGTTTTGATGGATCCTGATATAAAATGTTGATTTTGATGAAAGAAAAGACTAAAAGTTTTTTTCTTAGAAAAGAAAAATCTATTAAGAAATCTATAAAAACATAGGATTGGGTTGTGAAAATGCTAACATCATCATCAATCATCATTGATCAAGGTGCTTTTGTTTTTATGATTGTTGTGCGTACGATTTTTTGAAGTGTGGAAAGCATGGGACATAGTTTTTTTAGTGAATGATGAAAACATTCTGACACATTCAGAAGCTTTTACCATTGTCACGGATCATATCTGAAATTGAGGCATTCAAATCACGACATGACTCCAAAACAAAAGAAATTATTATTAATATTTGTTCCCTTTTCAATTCTTTTCTTATATGAAATCATTATATTGTACATTCTTTAACTATATTTATAAAGAGAAAATTATGGTAATTGTCATTTTTTCCAAAATTTGTTGTGAAATCTGCAATTTGTGTAATGAGCTTTTGAAATGTGCTATCAATTGAAATCAATTTTGATTTCAGACAAAAAAAAGACTAATTTGTCATTGTGTCCTCCTTTTCTTTTTATCCACACATAGGTTATCTTCTTATTTGTTTTATCATTTATTTTTTTTTCAATCATTTTTTTTTCTCGGAACAATAAATCTCTCTCTTATCTCTCTAAGCTCTCTCTCTTTCTCTTTATGTGCGATGGATGGTGGTGGTTGTGGACATATATAGAGGCGTGGTGGTGGACAACTTTCGTTGTCGCAGTTTCAGTGGACAACTTATTATCTATGCTTAACATTAACTTCTCAAGTTGTCCACTCGGTCATGTCTTTTATCTATCCATACATTTAAACATGAATATCTTGTATTAATTATGAAATGACATATTGATTACTTAATTTATGTCTACAATCATCTCTTTTTTATGTCAACCATATCATGTTTTTATCCACCATCGTCTCTATTTATGTCTACAAATCTTATATTTATGTCCACCATCTTCATTTTTTTGTCTACTATCATCTTTTTTTGTCCACTGCCATTTTCGTCGTCATCTTGTCCTCCAAGTCGCTATTTTGTCTACCAAGTCGTTATCTTGTCCACCACCGTCGCCATCTTGTCCACCAAGTCACTATTTTGTCTACCACGTCGCTATCTTGTCCACCACCGTCACCATCTCGTCCACAGACTACCACCTCCATCCACATTCACCATCTTGTCTGTAACACCCCAGATTCTAGAAATGCTTGGTGCATTGTCTGAGAATATGTGGTGCATGCGGAGAGGCTTAAAAGAATTGATTTGGCTACCTATGTCACCAAAGTGCACTTATCTTTTCGGTCACTTGTCTTGAGAGAACTCCAGAGTTAAGCGTGCTTGAGCTGGAGCAATCGAGGGATGGGTGACCTACTGGGAAGTCATTTCCAGTACCGGGCGAGTGAGGCCAAAAACTCGGGGAAAGATCGCGTGGTGATTGCAGGGTCAGTAAACATGCATTTCTAGCCTCCCGGACTAACGCACCGACCGCCAGAGAAGTCTCGGGCCTGCGGGCCGAGAAGTTTCGGCTTGCGAGCCGAAAGTGGGCGTAGGGCCCACGGCAGGGCGGTCGGGGCGTTATAAGTGGTATCAGAGACGAACCTTGATGAGTGTGGGTATGACACTGTCAGGGTAACGGTCTTGGTACGCAACGAGGACGTTGCGCGCTGTGAGAGGGGGTGATTGTAACACCCCAGATTCTAGAAATGCTTGGTGCATTGTCTGAGAATATGTGGTGCATGCGGAGAGGCTTAAAAGAATTGATTTGGCTACCTATGTCACCAAAGTGCACTTATCTTTTCGGTCACTTGTCTTGAGATAACTCCAGAGTTAAGCGTGCTTGAGCTGGAGCAATCGAGGGATGGGTGACCTACTGGGAAGTCATTTCCAGTACCGGGCGAGTGAGGCCAAAAACTCGGGGAAAGATCGCGTGGTGATTGCAGGGTCAGTAAACATGCATTTCTAGCCTCCCGGACTAACGCACCGACCGCCAGAGAAGTCTCGGGCCTGCGGGCCGAGAAGTTTCGGCTTGCGAGCCGAAAGTGGGCGTAGGGCCCACGGCAGGGCGGTCGGGGCGTTATATTGTCCACCGTCTATCGCATCCCACCTCATCTCGTCCACCATCTCCGTCTTCATATTATCGTCTTTGTTTCCGTCCACAACCACTGTCTCCGATATTGTCCACCACCAGCTACTCCATCTCCGTTTTGTCCACAACCACCGGCTCTTTCTATATCCCCTACTTTTTACAATCCTTATATTTCACCATCTATCACCTCCACCATCCACCACCTTCATCATCATCAACATAGATATATATATATATATATATATATATATGAGAGAGAGAGAGATCTAAACATGAAAGTGATGAAGATGAAATAAAAGAAAGAGAGAGATAGAGATCTAAGCATGAAGAGTGATGAAGATGAGAGAAGGAGAATGTAGATGAAGATGAGAGAAAGAGAGAAAGAAAACTATGGCGACAGATGAGAGAAAGAGAGAGAGAGAGAATGATATTAATTTTGTGGAAGAGAAGAGAAAGAGAAAGAAAGATTGGAAAAATAAAATAGGGCAAAAATGTATTTTCTTTACCCACTAGTAGGGGTGGGCATAATTCCCGTCCCGTTCCATACCGTTCCGTCCCGTCCCATAACCGTTCCCAAATTCCCGTACCATATAGGTCCCGTATTCCTATATGGGACAAGTTTTCAATTCCCAATTGGGAACGGGATGGGACGGGACGGAAACGGGATTTCCCGTAATCCCGTTTATATAGATTTATATAAATTAAATTATATATATTTATGTATTTATTATAGAATCATATAATATATTATGTCATATTAATACATAGTCTCACCTTTTTAGTACCATCCGTTGATTTTTTCAACATTACCATATTAATTTTATTAATCAACAACTACTTTTATTTGTTTTTTTTTATTCTTGTGTTGAGGTTTATAAACAATCATTTACCGTGAATGAAGAATGATACGAGAGGATTAGCTACCTACTTGGCTACTTTTCGAATTTTCATATTATTGAATTTTATGCTTTGATTTAAGATATTTATATGGTTTACTTTAAATTTTGGATTCATTTTGATTAGACTATGGTTTTTCTATTTTAAATTTTAATGTTTATAAAATACAATGTATTTCTTTTTATCTTAAATATGAACATGCTTTTGATGATTTGAAAAAGCAAGATGAATACATATTTGCAATTTTTATTATTGTTTTAATTGAATTTATGAGACAAGTTATTTGATGGGAATTCCCGTACCGTTTCCGTCTCATCCCGTCCTATCCTGTTATCGTCCCAAATTCTAAATGGGACATAAATGGGACATATTTTTCTATCCCAAAAATTCCGTTCCCGTACCGTTCCCATTAAATCCCGTCCCATATTCCCGTTTGCCCACCCCTACCCACTAGAAGACAAAAAGTGTCAGATTTCAAAAGAAATCAAATTAATGGCACATTTTGTAAGGAAATTGGAAAAAATGGCAATTACCATAATTTTCTCATTTATAAACAAGATAGAATATGGGAGTTTAAGCTAATACAAACGGCCTTGATTTATTAAAATGATTTAGCATATACTCATATTTATTTAGATGTAGCATATACTCATATTTATTTTTGTTTTTGCTATAGTGCCAAATGTCACAGAAAAGTAGGTAGGACCTAGACTGTAGCTTCCTTATTTCCTAACCTTTTCTTTATAAGAAGCTGCGAGAAAGTAAGGTCCACACACCCATGTGATGTGGGGTCATGATTGCATCAAAGAACATGTCGTTTTCGTCATTGCCATTTGTCACCATCGACCGAATTAAAAAAACAATTGATTTAATTTGATTTTCGAAGATTCATATATTGAGGAAAAACAGAAAAAGTCAAAAAAAAACCTTGCAGGATTAGCTGGAGAGATACAATTTAGTGACTTAAAAGACGAATTTGATTTTTTGTTTTGAATGTTATCTAGTATATATCTATGTTCATACATTCACATACGTTCCAATTTCGATTTTCTTAAATATTCGACTTATCATCTCAAGTGGTACCGGATCAACGATAAATCTAAAGAAATTGTATATGAATTCGCGACATTCTAAAAACTTATATTGTTTTTTTTTAATAAAACGATCTATGTTTATAAAATATGTTAAACGATAATATTTTTTCTAAATTTTGTGGTTTTTTAAAACTCAAAACCAGATATGTGTAGTGTTTGTCTCTTGAAAATCAAATGTACATAAAACAATGTGCACATTGCTTTGCTTAGTAGATGTTTAAATTTCTCTAATCATTACAATCTGGTTGTAGTAATTATATATTTTTTTAGCCGGCGAACATTTATGTTGGGTGCTTCACTTTCCCTTAGCAAAGATCACAATGGTTTTTTTTAAGAATCTTTGCAAATCCTTTAATTACTAGTATACAATTGGAATCTTTAATGCTTTTGTAGGTGGTTCGTATCGTGCCTAATGGATAATATAAAACTTAGTATCAATACAGAGAACTTAAATTATTTACATTCTTGTCTAATAATTATCTGGTAGAAATGTAGAAACTAGCACAACGAGTCCTAATTCTCATAGCTAAAAGTAAGGTTTTAATTTGAAAGGAAATGGACGTATCCAAAAATTATAAATTAGCAAATACAAATTCGCTGAGGACAGGGTTTATTTTGATAGTAATCGAAACTAAACAATTTGATTGTTTCAAAGACAAGACAATAAAATGCAAAATAACATTCAACTTTTCTTTGGAATTTTGTAAACACAAATGTTAATGAAAATATAAAAATGCAAATGATTTTACATTTGCAAAAAGCATAGATTTCTTTATTAAAAAGAAGGTTACAAAAAAGAATTGATATTACGTAGCTGCTACGAAGACTTTTAGTGTCCCTTTTAAACCTTAGACTTTTTTCTACTCTATTGCGTATGAAGACAATCGAGTTCAATTTTTTTTATAAGAGTATATTTTTATAAAAATATATATTGCTACATTGAAAGAATATAATCGTCTTTATATATCTCGATAAGTTATGTTTTTCAACACTCTCGTGTTTCACAGGGCCCGCTTGTAGAAATTTAAATATGCTCTGATGGTGAAAGGCTCTTTTAATTAATTCGTATATATAATTAACTAAATATAAACAAACACGCAAATGGTTTTGATTTGCCAATAAATAATTACAAGATGTGGTCATTTAGAAAGGTCTCTTTCAACTCTAAAGTCTTTATTTCTGGAAATTCTTATAATACCCTTAATTTGGAAACATTTAATTAATTAGTTGATGTGATCCCCTAAATTAAATATTTGATAAAATTTACATTACAACAACAAATTGTTCTTTTAGGAAACTCGACTAAATCTTTACGGTGAATGTTGCCATCAAATTATTTATTCATGAATTATCTAATGGATCGATCTAAAACATATCAATATGGTCTTAGATTGGTCGTAAAATCGAATTAAAATGAAAAGTTTTTGTCCACAAATTTGTTACCACTAAACTACTACCGCTTGATTTTTTTGGGATTAACTGATAAGGCAAATGTTAAACGATTCAATCTTATGTAATTTTAGCACTCAAACACAAAATAGATTATGTTTTAATCATGTGTTTTAAAAGTTAATTAATTTTGCATAAATAGATTCATCTATGTTATATACGTGTATGAGTGTATCCCAACCCATGATAACTTAATTTCCTTTGTTTTGAATATTTTCTCTAATAACTTTTTTTTTTCTCTAATAACTTGTAACTTCATTTTTTGAGGAAAATGGTTACCTAAAGTAGCTAGTTTATTTTTAAAATGGTCACTTAAGTATTATATGTTACAATCTTTTACAGTGACTGTGGATTAATTAATTATTAATCATGCCAAACTCTATTCGGGGAAGGTCGAGTCTATATAAACAAAAAATTCCACAAAAAGAATGTAATTATAATAATACTATGAAACTTATAGTAATACATCATCATTGATTTCCTTAATTTTCTAGTGTTTTCAAAAAGATAAATAGATTTACGATTAAAGCAAATTGTAAACAAACAACCATTAGCTAGTGTGATTAGAATACTTCAAAGTTTTGTACGGACATGGATGATACAACAAAAGGATATTAAAAAAAAAAAAAATTAACAATACACACAAATGTTAATAAGAAAGAAATACAGATATATTGCAAATCAATATAGTAATTACAAAAAATATTCGAATACGATTACGAATACTACAATATAGTAATTGTAGGAGACAGCTTATATACGGCTCGGTCCGGCTTAAATAAGCAATTGTTTTAAGAAAAAAAAAAATCAAAACACTTTGTAAAAATGTAAATTTTACGAACCTATAGTTCACTAGAGCAAAGAGATAATATGTTTATATAGTTGCAATTTGCAAAATCTTTTAACAAGATCATAGTCAAGACAATAGTTACAACTTATAACCATAGGAAATGACAGTACGTAAGAAATCCAAAACATTGTTTTACTAAAAAAAATCCAAAACATTGGCTATAAAATCTTTTCAAAGTAATGCGAAATCATTCAAAATTTGAATTAGTTGTGCAACCAAAGGAATAACATGAAATTGCCCCAAATATAACATATAGCACAATGATCTGATTTAGTCTAGACATCAACAGAACCAGAATACAAAACCTCAAAGTTATAGATATCATGATCAGGTGTTGCAACAACTTCTGACCACTCAATTGTGCCCCAAACCTCACTTTGCTCCTCGCGTCTTTCGAATGAAATCTCAGCACACAAAATATTCGTTTTTATATAACCATACTTATAGAAAACGAGCACAATGTTCACACCGAAATTTATAAGTTTGCTGTAACACCTGTACAACTTCTCATACGATGAAATCCATCCAACATAGCAAACATCAGACCTAAGAAAAAGTTTCCATAGATCCTCCAAACCCCTAACTTTTTTCCACTCCACATCATTTGACTTGCGCCAGAAGATATTTCCGAATCTATCACAAGCGTATAACAATTCATCATGAGTCACATAACAATGACTTACGATTCCTAGCTTCGAGTAATCTTCGTCTTTTCTTCCCCAAAGACCTTCACTAGTATTAACTTTCTCTAAATGAAAGTAATTTCTCATTAACCGTGAAAAGTATATGTGTTACATGTATATATAGACATTAGGATCAAGCCAAAGGAAACTTATCCTAAACTAACTATATATCTTAATAGCCCCCCTCAAGCTGATGACACCTTAGGTGTAAAGAGGCTTGAAATTGATAATCGAGCAAGAAGGGAGTGAAAAGGACCAGCATGAAGAGGTTTAGTCAAAATATCAGCTAGCTGATTGCCACTTGAGACATGCATTGTCTTCAAGAATCCATTCTTCAATTGATCCCTAGTAATGTGACAATCGATCTCAACATGTTTCGTCCGTTCATGAAAAACAGGGTTGCTAGCAATGTTGAGAGCTGATTTATTATCACAGAAAAGTTTAGTAGGGGAAACCATATCAATATGCAGATCTTTGAGTAGTTGAGCAAACCAAAGAAGATCTTTAGTAGCCACTGCCATACTTCTATATTCTGCCTCCGTACTACTGCCACTAACCACATCTTGCTTCTTAGACTTCCAAGCAACCAATGAAGTACCAAGAAACACACAAACTCCTGAAATTGACCGTCTTGAATCTGCACAAGCTCCCCAGTCAGAATCAGCAAAGGCATTCAAGCAAACTTCAGTGGAAGCAGAGTAAAACAAACCCTGACCCGGACTGTTCTTAAGATACTTGAGTATATGAAGCACAGCTTGATAATGAACATCCGTAGGGCAAGAGAGAAACTGACTAAGACGATGAACTGCATACGTAATATCTGGCCTTGTAATACAGAGATATAACAAACGCCCAATGAGTTCTCTGTAAGGCTTTCCATTTTCTAGCAATGTTCCTGTTTCCTTACTTAGTGAAACCTTAGGATCCATTGGAACAGACTTGGGTTTGCATTCCAATAAACCAGTATCAGATAACAAATCCAAGCAATATTTGCGCTGACAAACACTAATCCCCTCTGAGTTTCGTGCTATCTCAAGACCTAAGAAGAACTTTGCAGGTCCTAGTTCTTTAGTCTTGAATTTCTGAGCAAGAGTATGTTGCACAGATTTAACTGCAATGTCATCATTACTTACAATAAGGATATCATCAACATAGACTAGAAGTGCTATGAATGATGTACCTCTAAGTTTGACAAACAAAGTGTTGTCAGAAGCAGATTGTACAAATCCATCATCAAGTAATGCTTGAGATAAACATTTGTACCATTCTCTCGACGCCTGTTTCAATCCGTAGATTGATTTATGAAGCTTACACACTGCATTAGGTGGTAAAGATTGACCAGAAGGCAAAGTATAACCAAGTGGTAAGCTCATATATATCTCTTCTTCAAGATCACTATGTAAGAAAGCATTAGTGATATCCATTTGAGTTAGACTCCAACCCTTCCTAGCAGCTAAGGCTAAAACCAATTTGACAGTGGCAAGTTTAGCAACAGGGGAAAATGTATCAAAGTAATCAATTCCCTCTTGTTGCGTATAGCCTTGAGCAACAAGCCTAGCTTTATAACGCTCAATAGTGCCATCTGCAAGATATTTAATAGTATATACCCATTTGCAACCAACAACATTCTTGTTAAGTGGCAAAGAAACAACACTCCAAGTCCGGTTAAGCTCCATAGCCTCAAGTTCTAAATCCATAGCTTTAGTCCATTTCACAGAAACTATGGCTTGTTTAAATGTTTTAGGCTCGGTCTCAACAGAAATGGAGAAAACATAAGATTGATAAGGGAGTTTAAGGTTGGAATACGAAAGAACAGAAGAAAGAGGATATGGAGTGGTAAAAAGTTTAGGAGGTGGAGTAACAAGATTTGCAAGAGCACAATGATAGTCAGAAAGGTACCTTGGTGTTTTAGTGGGTCGTTTAGGTCGATCCTTGTTCAAAATAACTTCTGATGTATCTGCAGGGACAGTAATAGTACCACCTGTAGCTCGAGAGGGAACAGATTGTGGCACCCTGTGTGAATGAGATGATGCAGAAGCAGATGCAGATGGAGATGAAGTAGAACCAGATGGATCAAATGAGACAGGATATGCATGATCTAGAGTAATAGGAGCAGGTAAAGGTAAAATAGTATGACCAAAAACATCAGAAACAGGTTCACTAGTGGCATTTTTAAAAGGGAAAATTGTTTCATGGAAGATAACATTTCGTGAAACAGAAATGACATTAGTATCCAAATGCAAGACCTTGTAACCTTTAATCCCAAAAGAATATCCTAAGAACACACATTGATCAGCCCTAGGACTAAACTTATGACGATCTTTTTGTAAAGTGGAAACATAGCAAAGGCAACCAAAATTCTTTAAAAAGGAGTAGTTAGGAGATTTCTTGGTAAGAAGCTCATAAGGACTAAGGTTATCCAATATCACTGAAGGAGTTCTATTTATTAAGAAGACTGCAGTTTGAATACAATCAGACTAGTAACATAAAGGGATATTGGACTGAAATAGTAAAGCTCTAGCAATTTTAAGCAAATGTTGATGTTTGCGTTCAACAACAGAATTCTGTTGAGGAGTGTATGGGCAAGAAAATTGATGAATCATACCATGTTCCTTAACTATACTAGTAAATGCAAGCTCAGGAGCATTATCAGTTCTAATAGTTTTGATAATAGAACTATACTGAGTACGAACAAGAGCAATGAAATCTGGAAATACAATGGCAACATCACTTTTATTCCTCAAAAGATAGATCCATGTTACACGGGTGTAATCATCTACAATTGTAAGAAAATAACGAAAACCCTCTATGGACTCAACTGAAAAAGGACCCCAAACATCCATATGAATCATTTCAAAGGGAGAGGAACATCTATGATTATTAGACTCATATGGTAACCTTTTTTGTTTAGCTAGTGGACATATAGAACAAGGAGTTTTTAAAAGAAACCTGGACTTAGAAAATGATAGAGAATCCAAAAGAAGCTTTAACTTGTCAGAAGATGGATGTCCTAGGCGCTGGTGCCATAGATGTCCATCAACCGCCAAGGATCCAATGAAAGGAGAAGTAGGAGAAGAATCAAGCTGTAAAATGTATAAGTTGTGTAGAAGAACACCTCTACCAATCATCAAGCCCTGAATATACTCCTGAATATAACAAGAATCAGGAAAAAAATGAGCAGAACATTGATTTTTTTGTAACAAACTACTAACAGATATGAGGTTGAACTTAAATGCAGGAACATGTAAAACATCATGCAAAATGAGAGATGGTGAGAGATGCACAGTGCCACAATGTGTTATGTCCACTCTAGCTTCATTAGGTAATGAAACTGTAACACCAGATACTTCAGTAGTAGTAGTGAACAAGGACAAATCTGAACAAACATGGCAAGTTGCCCCACTATCTATAATCCAGCTACCAGAAGGAAGAGAGTCAGATAAAGAAGAGAGGCATTGATGTTGAAAGGTAAAGTGATCTTGTTCAAAACGAAGTGAAGTAGATGGAAAAATGGATGGATAAGAAAAAGAAGGAGAAATACCAGAGATAGATTGTTCTGCCATAGCTCCATGAGCCGTAACAGTTGCAACTAATGGATTTGAAACCTGAGATGTTGGAGTTTGACCATGGACTGAAAGTTGTTGAATCAAAGACTGAATTTGAGATGAATTCATCTGACTGATATCTAAGTTCACAGCAGAAGTAGCTGGAGCTGGAAGATATGTACCAGCAGAGGTAGTTGTAACATTGGCTACTGCATGAGAGGAAGGTCTAGGCGTGGTAACAGAACCAAGAACAGGAGCCTTTGAAGCATTATAACCAGAATTCATACTCTTATATCCAGGGATATAGCCTGGAGGATATCCATGCTTTTGGAAACACTTTTGAATAACATGACCAACTTGGCCACAATGTGTGCACACAGGTCTAGAAGAACGAGGACGAAATTTGTTGTTCTGAAACGCTGCATAAGCCACATGATCATAAGGAGAAGTATTAGGAATCAGAGAGGAAGCTTGAGGATTCACAATTTGAGAATTGTCAGAAGTCTGGAAAACAACATTTCCAGTTTTAGAAGGAGGTTGAATCATCTTCTGCCTCTCATCCTGAGTAACCAAATTAAAAACATCTTCAATGGAAGGAATAGGCTTCAACATCAAGATATGTCTCCGAGTAGACTCAAAACCCTCATTCAAACCCATGAGAAACTTCGTTACACGACTCCTCTGTTGCAATTTTTCCCATAAAGCTGCTGCACTACACTCACATTTACCACAAGTACATACTGGAAGCTCAACATAGTTACGATATTCTTCCCAAAGAGTAACAAGCTCAGTATAGTACGCACTCACATCCATAGATCCTTGTTGTATACTACTAAGTCTTTGTTCAATTTCATACACACGAGGTGCATCATCTTGTTTGAATCTTGATAACAAATTCTTCCAAATACCTTCAGCCGTAGATATAAACAACAAGCTTTGACCTATCTTCTTACTAACAGAATTCATTATCCATGTTGCAACCATATCATTGCAACGTGACCAAGAACCAAAATCACGATGATTCTCAGAAGGTTTCAAGATCGTACCATCGATAAAACCGAGTTTATTGCGTACATTGAGCGCCATTCGAACAGATCTTCGCCAAGAATGAAAATCAGCACCAGACGAGAGACGATCCGAGACTAAAACGAGACCTGCATGATCAGAATTGTGTAGATAATACGGATTATCATATTGATCAACAGAAATTCTCGAAATATCACCAGTAGAACCCGATGAAGCAGGAGGAACAGTCGTCGCCATTGGAGCTAGGAAAAGCTTGGAATCGCGGAAAATCAACCAAGATAACGTACCAGGATCCCCAAGAAAACCAGAAAAGAAAGCAAAACGAGATGAATCAAAGAGTAAAGAAGATCAGCGAAGAAGATGATGTCAAGATGATGTATCGATTCACTCATGGAGCTCAAAATTTAAGCTTGAACAAAGCGAAATCGATGAATAGAGGTACGATTCAATGTGAATCGATGATTGATGAAGAAATTTGTGATGGAAGCTAAGAAAAATGGAGAAAAGTTGTTAGAAAAGCTGTTAGATCTGGTTTCCTCGGGAAAATTGAATGAGAAAGAGAGAAGAAAATCTTTTAGCTAATGATACCATATTAACTTTCTCTAAATGAAAGTAATTTCTCATTAACCGTGAAAAGTATATGTGTTACATGTATATATAGACATTAGGATCAAGCCAAAGGAAACTTATCCTAAACTAACTATATATCTTAATAACTAGGGGAGTAATAAACGCTTCTTTCCATGTATTTCAAAGCGTAAACCTTCTTATCCACTACAAGGCTGTCGCGTATGAAACCATCCACTCGGTTCCTATCCGACAAAGGCGGCAAATCATCCCAAGTTTGAGTCTTTGGATCAAAAACTTCTCCCCAACTCGATGAGTTATGGTCCACGCGCCACCCTCCAAATACATATATCTTCCCGTCTACGACACCAGCAGCCGGGTTAGCTCGAGCAACTTTCATGGAAGGGACATGACGCCACGTGTTATTCCGACAATTCAAGTGAAAGACATCGGAAGTAGCCGAAGTGGTTTTGGGGTCTTTTCCACCGATAACATAGATCCCCCTATTTAAAACCACGACAGAAGAAAGTTGGAAATGTTGAGAGGGGGACAAAGGTACCGGAATCAGTCGAGCGTTGTTGAGATCAAGGCGGAGATCGAACCATCGTGGGGTTGAGTTGTAGTGAGTGCGTAAGCATACGCATGGCCGACCCTGACAGCAAGCAGTCCAAGCCCACGCTTGCGGCCCAAAAAATTTGATGTTTTGCTTTTCTATAATTTCAGCCAAAAATATGTAAAAAATCTTTTTACTGTAGTTGGTTTATGAGCTACATATTATAAATGAGAGGTAGAGTGTTCAAATTCTCTTCAATCATTTTGTTTAAATTTGTTTCCTTTTAAATTAGTGGCCCAAATATTTTTTTGGTTTGCGGCCCTTATAATTTCAGGACCGGCACTGAGCATACGTAGAGGTGTTTCTTGGTGCGAGCCATTAGGGATCGGATATTGTGGAACTCAGGGGAAAGTACGAAAGAACGGTATCTTTTGGAGACCAAAGATAAAGCTGCCCGGTCGGATCTTGAGACTCGAGCTAGGCAGCTTAGAGCCACATTGTATGGCAACAATGATAACGGACACGATGGAGATAGAGACACGACTTGCTCCTCCTTATCATCCAGTGGTTCATCGACGGAAGAACTAGGCATTATCATGCATGCACCGGTTATTGTTTTCATAGAGTAAAAACTCTTTATATATATATAGGGCTTACCAAACTAAAGAGAGCCTTGATTAATTAGTGTACTAGTTAATGAAAATCTAGTAAATTTTATTTTTTAGTAGATTGTTTAGATTTTTGTCTTTTTTAGATATTTTCATTTCGAAAATTAAATTAATTTATGTAAAAATAAAAAAACTAACTAAAATATGATGTGTATTTGTTTGATATGTCAGTTTCTATAACAATAACTTTCCAGCCAATGTCAAACACCATAATATATAAGATATCATTTTAATTTTTATGTATAGTGATTGATAATTTGCTACCACACAATAACGTAACAACACGCATGCTTTAAAAGTGTGAGACCACAAGAAATAAAACTAGTAATAAAATCATGTACATATGTATGCATATACAACAAAATGATCATTTACAAAACCAATATAGTTACAAGTTCACTAGGCAAAGAAATGGCTATTAGCGAAGGAGATGGTATCTTTATATAGTTGCAAAAGCTTTTAATAAATAGCCAAGACAGTAGTTATAACCACATACAATGATGTGTAAGAAATTCAAAACATAGGAGCATTTTATAGTCATACGAAATTATTCAAAACTAGAATAATTATGCAACCAAAAGAATGGGATGAAATTACCCCAAATATAATACATAGCACAATGAAACACCTTGTGATCTGGATTTAGTCTCAAGAAATTGACACAAGCAGAATGTAAAACATCAACTTTACTACTACTACAAACTGTAGCCACAACTTCTGACCACTCAATCTTCCCCCAAATCTCACCTATCTCCTGATGTCTATCGAAAGAAATCTCGGCACACTAAACATCCACATTCTCATCATTATAAATAAACCATGGTACCACAATTAATGTTCACACCAAAACTTCTCAACTCGCTATAACATTCCAACGGATCAGACTTCGGACCTAGCTCACCAGCCCTATTATTAGGTATAATCTGATCCCCAGGAAAAATGCTCTTTAGAACCTCCAAACCTTTCACTTTTTTGAGTTTTTCCACTCCAAATCCTCCGACTCACGCCAAAACACATTTCCGTAGTTATCACAACCGTATAACAATTTCCCATTAGCACAGTAACTACTAATTCTACTATAGGGATCATTGTTTTTCATTCTTCCCCATTTACCTTCACTTGGCGAGTAATAAATGCTTTCTTCCGAACCAAACAATATTGCATGGATCTTCTCATCCATCACCATACTCCCTCTCACACACCACACTTTTATCTTATCCGTCAATGGCACCAAATCATCCCAAGTTTGAGTCTTTGGGTCAAACACCTCTCCCGAGTGTCGAGCTTCAACATTCCAACCTCCTAACACGTAAATCTTCCCGTCTACGACTCCAACAGCCGAGAAAGCTCTAGCCAATCTCATGGAAGTGACTTGACGCCACGTGTGAGTCCGACAATCTAAGAGATACACATCGGAAGTGGGACCGCTTATGTATCCACCGATTACATATATCTCCAAATCAAGCGACACTACGGAGAATCCTCTTAGAGGATGAAAGGGGAACGAAGGGATCGGTCTCATAAACCGGTTTACATTTTTTTCACGGCCGAGAACGAACCAGAGTGCGGTTGAGTGATAATCGGTGCTTAAGCATACGTAGAGTCGTTCCTCAGTGCAACCTAATAGCGATCACGTCTTGTGAAACTCAGATGAAACCATGAGAGAGTGGTATTTCTTGGAGACAAGAGATAAGTTTGCGTGGTCCGATCTTATGTTCATTTTCTGTCATGATTTTTTCTTTCTATGTTATCAAATATACAAAAATAGGTTTTCTTATTGTATCATAAGTCTATGTATGTGATTGGTATGTTTTAGCTTAAGAAGCTGAATATGATATTTCAGTTTACATAAGAATAATCTTCGATATTTTAGAAAAAAAAAAAGAATAATCTTCGATCATTGTGAAAAAAAAAAACCTTTGAGCCAATGGCAAACAAAAGAAGAAGATATGATTTTGCTGTTATGAACACAATGACAACATATGTGAGACACACGAAAGAAATCTAGCAATAAGCATATATAGGTATGCAAATTATACTATTTCTTTTCAATATAAATATCATTTTCAGATTGATTTTTTTTGTTTCACTTAGAAAATATATATATTTCTCCTCCATGGAGGCAGAGCCATGGAGGCAGAGCCAGATCTTAGACTTTTGGGGCCTTATACAAAATCTAACATCATAATTTCTATATCTTTTAAGTAAAAAAACAAAAGTTTTTTTATAAACAAAAGTGGTCGTTCTTTAAATTTTTTTTTCGAAAAACAAAATAATTATGAACAATATTATTATTTTTTCCTTATATTTTTATCATACAATTGTATAAAAAATTTTACATATAATAATTTGGAACCCACACAGTATATTCGTTATAATCTCCTAATAAACAACTTCCTTACTTCCTTACAAATTTTTATATTAATCCATATATCTATATATAATTTTGGGTCCCTCAGATCGAGTTCTGCATGGAAGAGCAACATGATCAAATATCTTTCGTTGTCTCTACTGTGGAAAAGTAGAACACAATGGCAATACTTTGACAGAATCAGCCATCTATTTTTCGATTTCTTCGATAAGCCTCTCCAGTCTCATCTTTTCGTATAACCAACAAAAACACATGAATGTCGCCAAGTGATTCGCGTAAGTGAATAGCAGGTTCGAGATAGTCTCTCTCGGGATTCTCGAATGCACCATCAGTATACTATGTAACTGATCAGATGATTTAGAGTTGCACTCACACACTTCACGACTAACTTAAGAATAATGAGTAAACAAAGGAGCAAAAGTTTGTAGTGGCCCAACAGTTTCCTTATTGTTGGGTTGATCAGCCCAAAGAAAATCCAACTAAACAAAGATTGTGATGTAATGACCTAAGATAAGCACCATTGTTTTTTGTCATTACAAAATTTAAGAAATTAACCAATTACATAGTAAATACATTCCATAATGTATCATTATTATATAACAGCCTTATAGATAACTAAAGTTTACTTTAATACTAACAAACCTTTTACTTTTGTGTTTTCTCTCGTCATCACTACTTACCTCCTTTTGATCTGGTAATGCTAAAGCTTTTAAATCCACTTTGTGCAAATACAAGTATGTTGACATTATTATTTTATATGATATATTTAACCACAAATACATTATTCATTTTATAAAAGAACAATCTTTACTTCTTTCTTTTGGCCTTTTTTTTTTACTTTGACATTAACAGATTCTTTGCACTGATTTAGAGTCACATTTTCCTTCTGTTCTTTATGATTTTTTCGCTTATCTTTATTTTCTTTTTCTTTTCTATAAACCCATAAATGATTCTACATATAATAGAGCCATGAGAAACTCATATTAATTATGATATTATCATATAAACTAATTGTTTATTGTCACGATATTCGGATATGTAGATATACGACTAGTCAATAGAGCTGAACTATCGAATATTCATTACAAAAATATATAAAATACACTAAACTTTAATATTCTCTGAGCTATTCGTGACACCGGACGTTGAACTTTCCAACATATAAGACAACCAATTGAATAGTTTTGGACGAAGATTTTAAAACTATTATCTAATTTTTTATGAGTTTTTGCTTGGGAGTTTTTGTTTGTTTTTTAGTCTAATGGAATGTATTCATGTGATACGTCACATAAAAATATTAAAACTAAAACATGTCCAATATAGAGTGTACATTTTGTAACTAGCAAATAAAGTTTCCCACCTAATAAAGCATTTAACAAAAGCGACGTACAATTAGTTTAGATTTTTATACTATTTATTCGATGTAACCAACAAAAATAGGACCCGAATTTTTTGTATAAAATGAATATTCAGAATAGAAATAAATAAATATAGAGATCAGACAACAAACTTCTAACTACTACTACTACAATAAGTTAATGAAATCTTGCCCCACTGCTATTTTTAATTCGCATATATAAAGACAAAATATTTATATGACATTTTTCGTATACTCATATACTAACATTCTCATTTTCCCTTACTTTTAATATCAATGGATCCTATGCATAGCTTATCTTTTGATTGGATAATTACATAATAATTGGTTAAATCAACGTAATTCGAGATAATGAAAGATAAAAAGACCTTAAGGAGTTTTATTAATTTACTTATGCAATCATATTAAATCAAACTTGACCATTAACAGATTTCGTTATCATTCTAATGTTCAACCTACAAGACCAGAACAGAAATGAGCATTATATTAGCGACACGATATGTCACGTTGGTCCACCTTTAAAATAAAATCAAAATTTAGTACATGTTATGATTACAACTTTAGTTGAATTAATTTACAACAAAATTCGAAAAGCAATCATAAAAACCAGTGATCAGTATCAAAGTCAACTCGTTTATAACATATACTTTTCCATTTTATTAAAATGTTTCCGATAGTGGATCATCATCATCATTAGCTTTTCTTTTTTTTTCATCTAAAACTAATCTTACATATTTTGAACACGAATTATAACTTGGTGATTACTGATTACTAAAACTAAAAACTATTATAATTTGCATGTTGATGAGTTAGTTACGTTCTTAGTGGGTAGACTAATTAATAGTTCGTGTAAGTTGTTGGTACGTACGTTACGGACATGTGCTAAAGCCATACATGTACATAATGCTTTGTAGTTATATATCATCAATGCATATATGTGTCAATGTGTGTGTAGATGCCAGCTTGTCTCACGATGATTACACAAACACCCAAACGAGATTTCTCATTCTGCAAAATTCCTTTGTGGGTTCGTGCGCACATGCTTTCTTGCTCATAGCGATGCAATTTTTTTTATATATAAAATTATTAATCCAGTTTAACAACAATTTTTACATTAGTACATAACTATATATCATTATGTACCGAGTAGTATTTGGATTTCGAATGGAATGGGACGAAAATAGCAACAAAAATTTATAATCGTATGCGTTTTTTTAACTATTTGAACTATCATACACTTATTACGTTTTGTATCGCGTTATCGCTATTCAAAATTTTGGTCTAATGGCATAAATATTGTCCAAAAAAACGAAAATTATATCTATTAAAGACTGCTTCTTTTCTTCTTTTTTTGGGTCAAAAGACTGCTTCTTTTTTTTTTTTTTTTTTTTTTTTTCAACAAGACTGCTTCTTTTATTGTCACACATTCACATTTACAAATTTTTTTTAAAAATATATCGTAAGAACATTTCTAATGACAATGTTCCTAATATATATTATTCATCATCTTAATTTAAAACTAAAATATTAGTATCCTAAACATGATAACATAGAAAAATGGTAAAGGCAAAAATACCTCTTCTTAATTTCCTCTCAAATTTTATAGGTACGAGACTAAAACAATACAATTAGACACTAAATTACAGTAAAAACTCTATAAAGTAATATTCGATAAAGTAATAATTTTGATAAAGTAATAAATTTTGTCAGTTCCGAGTCGGGTCAGTGCAAAATTTAACACAATTCGATAAAATGATAAGATAATAACTTTTAAAAAAATCTTATACAAATATATGGTTCCATTAAATCATAAAATAATAATTGTTATTTATATTTTTTCATTTCATAGTAAGTGATGTTGTAGAATAATTTTTTTTATGTTATATTTTAACTATTAGTATATAATTAATTAATGTTTTATTGTTTTAACCATTTATATTTAATAAATTGTTTTATTAGTAGTTAAATTATATTTTATTATGAATTTATCAGAAAATTATTTTTTAAAATTTATTTTAAACATTACTTATAAAGTAATAACTCTATAAAGTAATAATTTTTGGTGGTTCCAATATTATTACTTTATAGAGTTTTTATTGTATTATTACTCCAAGAACTCAATTTTTTGTCTTCAACTACTTTTAGAAAGGTAAACAACTAACTATAAAGAATAAAATAAAAAGTTGAAAAACAAAAATAACAAAGATAAAAATTACACAAATACACCAAAAATTAAATAAAAACCAAAGTTAAAATAAAATAAAATAAAAAGTCTACGGGTCTAAAGATACGTAGTAGTATTCGGACTTAGAAGCTTTTAGATAATAAAACTTTTTCATGTAAAAAATATTTTGTAGCTTATTTCTTGGACATCATTGTTGGCAAAAATAATATAATGCTATTATGAAAGTGAAAAATTAAATTAAATGAAAAATAATTTAGTGCTTCTTTTACATTCACATTCACAATTTTTAAATAAATAAAGATTGTAAGAACATTTCTAATGACAATGTTCCTAGTATATATACATTCATCATCTTAATTAAAAACCAAAAATAGTATCCTAAACATGATAACATAGAAAAAAATGGGGAAGGCAAAAATACCTCTTCTTAATTTCCTCTCAAATTTTATAGGTACGACTAAAACAATACAATTAGACACTAAACTATTATTAATCCCAAGAACTCAAATTTTTTTCTTCAACTACTTTTAGAAAGGTAAACAACTATAAAGAATAAAATATAACAACTATAAAGAATAAAATAAAAAGTTGAAAAACAAAAATAAAAAGATACTCCCTCTATTCTTAAAAGATAAAAATTTTGTTTCAGAAAAATAGAGTTTTTACTGTTTTCTATGCACTTTTACAAATTCCAAAATAAATACTAAAATACTACCCATCCGTTCCTAAAAGATAAAAAAATTACAAAAAAATTTTGTTCTAGAAAGATAGAGTTTTTACTGTTTTCTATGCACTTTTACAAATTTCAAAACAAATTTTGAAATACTATTGGTTAAACTTTATTGAAGACTGTGAATCGTAGAAATCAATGCGTGCGTTTTCTTAATAAGTGTGCATAACCTTAAACATATATCTTTTTAGAACGGAGGGAGTATTAGTTAAACTTTATTGGAAACTGTAAATCGTAGAAATCAATGCGTTTTCTTAGTAGGTGTGCATAACCTTAGACATCTATCTTTTTGAAACGGAGTAAAAATTACACAAATACAACCAAAAACTAAATAAAAAGCAAAGTTAAAATAAAATAAAATAAAAAGTCTCCATTATCTCTCTCTCTCTTCCTCTCTAAAAAAGCTTCCTTTTTTTCTCCGGCGCCGATGATAAACTCCGGCGAATTCCACCGGAACTAAACCACAAATCACTTTAATCCATGGCGGAGAAAGACATACCAACCAATTTCCGAGCTTTAGTAGAAAACGCAGATCGCAAATTCGCCAGAGTTCGTGATCTCCCATCATTTACCCGTTCACAAAGTCACTACTTCCACAAAGTTTTCAAAGCTTACATGAAACTATGGAATTACCAACAATCACACAGGTCTAAACTAGTTGAATCTGGTCTTAACCGATGGGAAATCGGAGAGATCGCAAGCCGAATTGGTCAGCTTTACTTTAGTCAATACATAAGAACAAGTGAAGCTAAGTTTCTTCTTGAAGCTTATGTGTTTTACGAAGCCATTTTAAGAAGAAGATACTTTGAACAAGTTAAAGATCTTAATGCTAGATTCAAAGAGTTGAGATTCTACGCTAGGTTTTTACTTGTGTGTTTGATTGTAGATCGTAAAGATATGGTTTTTCATTTGTCTGACAAGCTTAAGGTTTTGGTTGATGATAGTAAATCGAATTTCAAGGTAAAAGTTTGTTGCTTTGTTCAGTTTTGGATCTACCCTTTTGAGAGATTTTGATGTGTTTTGGTTTTGTTGTGTGTAGGAGACTAATTTCAAGGAATGGAAGTTAGTTGTACAAGAGATTACTAGGTTTATGAGTTGTGATACGAATTTGACTTATGTGAGACCTTTACGTTACTGTGGAATGCTTGATTCATATCCAGCTTCTCAGACTTATTTAGCGAGGTTTCATGCGAAGAAGTTGTTTAAGTTTCGTGATGCGATTTTAGCGAGTTATCATCGTAATGAGGTGTGTAAAGAGTGTTGTATTGGTTTAGCTTTGTTGTGTTTGTGATCATTGTGTGAGTTTTGGTTTCAGGTGAAGTATGCTGAAGTGACGTTGGATACGTATAGGATGATGCAGTGTTTAGAATGGGAGCCGAGTGGATCGAATTATCAGAAGCGGAGTGTTGAAACGAAGGAGAATGGTTTTGTGGTTGATCATACTTTAACTTCAGGGCTTATTGATATGAATTTGGCTGCTGATATGGCTGATCCGATGTTACCTCCTAATCCTAGGAAAGCTATTCTTTATCGTCCCACGGTATCTCACTTATTAGCGGTGAGTGCTTATTCGTTATGTTTAACTGTTTACGATAGTCAGGAGAGTGCTCATTTGTTATGTTTAACTGTTTAGGTCTTGGCAATGATTTGTGATGAGTTATCTCCAGAGTGTGTGATGCTGATATATTTGTCAGCTTCGGGTTAGTTTTCGTTTTGTTGTCACTTGGAACTTCTGAAGTTGGTAATATTTTGATCATGTTGTATCTGTAACGATTATTTAGGTGGTCCTGCTCGCGAAAATGTTGCGCAACCAGAAAATGTTGTCGGTTCAAGCAGGACATCGAAAAGCAAGCTGCTTGGCCGAGGTTCCCAAGAACAGAAAAGTTACAAGTCAGAACCTTATAGCAATGGACAAAAATCGTCTAGTGATTATTATGATGAGTATCTCTGGTTAGGTCCTAGAGGAGGCTCTGGTAAGTAGTTTAGCTTTGGATTTAACATTGTTTGTATGTCTTCTAAGAGCAGAATTTTCTCACTCGCGATCTCGTTTTGTTTTTTCAGGTTCGAACAACCTTTACCCTGGTGATTTAATCCCGTTTACACGGAAACCGCTTTTCTTGATCATTGATAGCGACACTAGCCGTGCATTCAAGGCAGGTTTGTCATAACTTAGTCTATCATTTTCTCCTAGGAGAGTCTAATAGTTTCTCTCAGTCACTGTGCGATATTTGCTGACTAACGAATTGTAAACTCCAGGTTTTAAATGGCGCAGAGCTAGGCGAGCCTGTTGCTCTACTACTTTCTCCTCTGAAATCATCTTTAGAGAACCCGTCTACTGACGAAGATACAGCAGCACTAAACGGAAGCCAGTTTACGTTTTTCTTAACAGCTCCTTTACAAGCATTCTGTCAAATGCTAGGCCTCACAAACTCGGATCCCGACCCTGTAAGCAAGCGCTTGTGATTTGATATACACTACATGAACCAGCTATTGCATTGCCTCTTACCATTTTGATCACAATCTTCAGGAAGTTTACGATGAAGCGGAAAACATACTTTCTGCTTCATTCTCCGAGTGGGAAACGATTCTCTTGACTTCTAAAGTCTTGAATCTCGTATGGGCACAGGTCTTACCCGATCCATTCTTGAGACGGCTGATTCTCAGGTAAGTGTTCTTCTGTTTTAGAGTTTCAGAATGGAAACCACACGAAGCATGGACTCATGATCAGCTTCACGTCTTGTTGTATAGATTCATATTTTGCCGGTCTGTACTCACTTCCTTGAGCCGCGAAGAGGATCATGACCCGTATTTACCTCAATGCCACCCGAATCTCCCGGACTCGGTCTCACCGATATCTAAACCGGTGCAGTCCTCAGTACAACGACTAGCTGATCACTTGGGTGTTGCTAAATCTTTCCACTTCAACAACACATAGATTGTTTATTACCTTTTTCTAGAAAAAAGTCTGTATTTTTTTTAGGGTATAAAGAAAAATGTAATTTGGGGATTTTAATTTATCTTGATTTTTGATGATTCTTTTTAGTTTGTGTTCTTTGTAAAAGATTAGAACCAACCAGGTAATAATTATTAGTCTCTCTTCCCTTAAGAGTTAAGAATGGGTTGTTTTGTGTATTCCTAATAAACATTATTGTGACATTTGTTCTTTACCATATTCATTTCATAAATTTCCATTTGTATGTTTGAGTCTGAACTTGAACCCAACTACTAAATGGGTTTTCAACATCTAATATTGAAAAACCTGAACCAAATCCAAAAATTAAGATCCGAAATAGAAATTAGTTATATTTAGATATGGCGGGTTTCAGGTATTAGCGGATTTTAAATCTATAGTAAAAACTCTATAAAGTAATAATGTTAGGACCACTAAAATTTATTATTTTATAAAGTTATTACTTTATAAATAATGTTTAAAAAATGATTAATTAATAAATTCATAATAAAACACAATTTAACCACTAATAAAATAATTTACTAAATTCAAATGGTTAAAAACAAAAATAAATTAATTAATTCTCTATTAAAACTTAAAAATATAATATATTTTGATATAATTTGTTTATTCAAACACATCACTTACTATGAAACGAAAATTATATATAGACGTTATTACTTTATGATACTAATGGGACCATATAGTTGTATATGATTTTTGAAAAAGTTATTTTACCATCTTATCGATTTATGTTAAATTTTCCATTGACCCGACTCGGAACCGGCAAAATTTATTACTTTATCGAGTTTATTAATACTCGATAGAGTTTTTACTGTATATCCAGATTCTTTTAATATCCGAATAGATCTTATATCCCGAAACCCGAAAAACTCAAATATCCGATTTATCCTATCCAAACCCGAATGCCTAGTACTAAGACCAAAGATTGAATCTTAGCCGTTAAATATCAATGGTGTCTCTATGAGATTAAATCTTAGCCATTGATTCCAATTTCTTCCAATAGAAACGGATTGATTTCGTTGTCTTCTTGTTCCTACGAGCTTTTTTTGCTTAGTGGAGAGGAAGAAACATGGAGAATTCAAGGTCAGTGATAATTAGGGTTTCTCTTTGAGATCTGTTTTTTTGCAATTGCAGATGATTCACTAATTCTCCGACAGATCCATGATGCTGACATTGAAACCCTTTGTTCCTGTAACAAAATTAAAGCCACGTTTTTTACACAACATTCAACATCATCAAATCCATTTATGTAAATCTCCATTAAAGCTCAAGAAGACTTATGCACAAAACGGTGACAACAACAACAAGGACTCAACCAAACCGGTTAGTAACAATGATGGTGATGGTGATGGTTTGAAGAAAGATGGATTTGGTGGGTTTAGTTTCAAGTGGGGAGAGTTGTTGAATCCTGATCCAGATAATTTTGTTGCTGTTGGATTAGCTGGTGTATTGACTTGGGCTAGTCTTCAAGTTTTGTCACAGCTTTTCTTTATCTCTTTTGCTATAGTTGTTGCTGCTCTTAAGTATTCTTTTATTGCTGCTTTACTTATTTTCATTCTCGTTACTCTTCTCTAGCTTCTTTGTTGTGTTTCAATGGAAGAGATTTTAGAATATGTAATAGCTCTTGCTTTAATGGTGAAGTGCCATTGAAATTGTACCAACGAGTCACATTGCTCTTGTTCTTATGATCGATTTGAATTGTTAGTTCTTCCATTAAAGGTACAGGTCTGAATTCTACTTGGTTTTTTCACTGATCTTACATGTAACGTTTAAACTCTGTTCTTGAAACCTAGAGCAAATAAGCTAAAATCTCAAAAGTTTAACACCTTTTTATGAACCTGGAACATCAAAGAAATGCATTGATCTCTACTTACAGATACTTCCCATGAGACGCAGTCTGTTCTTAAAACACTAAAGAATGTCTTAGAACCAGCTAAAATCTCAAAGTTATCCACCTTTTTATGATCCTACAACCCTAAGAAATGCATTGATCTCAAAGTTAACTGCTTATGATGATCATGTAACCTAAGAAATGCATTGATCTCTATCTACAGATTCTTACAATGAATCATACTCTGTTCTTGAAGCACTAAACAATGTCTCAAAACCAGCTAAAATCTCAATTTTATGATCCTGAAACCCAAGAAATGCATTGACCTGTACAGATTCTTCCAATGAGTCGCACTCTGATTTTTTAACACTAAACAATGTCTCAAAACCAGCTAAAATCTCATTTTCTGATCCTGAAACCTACGGAATGCATTGATCCCTACCTACAAATACTTCCAATGAATCAACGAATGTCTCAGAACCAGCTAAAGTCTCAAAGCTAACACCTTTTATGATCCTAAAATCTCGAAGAAATGCATTCATCTCTATCTACAGATTCTTCCAATGAAACACACTCCGTTATTAAAACACAAGAATGTCTCAGAAACAGCTAAAATCTCAGAAACCTCTAAGAAATGCATTGATCTCTAAAGATTTTTCCAATGAATCACACTTTGTTCTTAAAACACTAAACAATGTCGTCTCAGAACCAGCTAAAATCTCAAAGCTAACACCTTTCATGATCCTGAAACCTCAAAGTAATGCATTGATATAATGATCTCTCCAGATTCACACACAAGCAATTCGTCTAATGAATCACACTCTGTTCTTAAAACACTAAAGAATGTCTTAGAAGCAAGCTAAAATAAAAAAGTTTAACACCTTTTGATGATCATGTAACCTAAGAAATGCATTGATCTCTATCTACAGATTCTAACAATGAATTACACCCTGTTCTTGAATCACTATACAATGTTAAAGAACCAAGTACATTCTCAAAGTTTATGATCATGAAACCTCTAAGAAATGCAATGATCTCTACATATTCTTCCAAGTACTCTTTTCTCAAAACACTAAAGAACCAGCTAAAATCTGAAAGCTAAGACCTTCCATGATCCTGAAATCTCCAAGAAATGCATTAATCTCTATAGATTCTTGCAATGAATCACACACTGTTCTTGAAGCTAAAATGCATAGTTCTATACAGTGTCGTCTCAGAACCAGGTAAAATCTAAAAGCTAAACACCTCTTATGATCCTGAAACCAAAATGATCTCTACAGTCAAAACACTAAAGAACCAACTAAAATCCTAGAGTTAACACCTTTTTATGATCCTGAAACATAAGAAATGCATTGATCACAAAGTTCACACCTTATTATGATCCTGTAACCTAAGAAATGCGTTGATCTCTACCTACAGATTCTTTCAATGAATCACACACTGTTATTGAAACACTAAACAATGTCTCAGAATCAGGTAAATTCTCAAAGTTAACAAAGAAATGTACTGATCTCTACAGATTCTTCCAATGAATCACACTCCGTTCTTGAAACACTAAAGAAATGTGTCAGAACCAGCTAAAATCTTTACGTTAACACCTTCTTATGATCCTGAAACCTAAGAAATGCATTCATCTCTATCTACAGAGTCTTCCAATGAATCATACTCTCTGTTCTTGCAACACAAAACAATGTCTCAGAACCACCTAAATTCTCTAAGAAATGCACTGATCTCTAAAGATTCACACACAAGCATCTCAGTAATAACTTTATTTAAGCTTTATAAGCAATCCATAACATTGTAGACAAGAACCTAAACCACATAGATTTCAAAAAGAAACTACTTCTTAGAAGCTTTCTTCTTCGAGCTGCTAACAACAACACCTTCAGGTTTAGGATACTTCTCAGCTTCACTTGGATCTAACCACTTAAGAGGATTCCTATTAAACCAAGGCCAATTCGGTACAGTAACCAAACTCGTCAAAACAACACCACCTGCGTAAATTAGCATCATCGTCCTAAACGACGCCGTTACATACCCAACAACGAAAGATACAATCGCAGCAATCAAAAGCAAGATCTGCATCAAATGCTCCGCTAATTTCTGTCCTTGCCAATCCATTCTCTGTAACAACAACGCAAAAATCAAAATTGAGAATCTACAAGAACACAGAGCAACAGATTCACAAAACCCAGATTCGAATTTTACAGATCTGATCAGATACGATACTAAACCTTGAAAATGATGTGAATCTCTGTTTCTTCTCAACGAAAGTGAATTTGGGAGAAGAAGAAGAAGATGATGATGAAGAAGACGACTCCATATTCCGGTTTATTATTAAACCGGAAATGTTTGACTAAAACTTACATTAATTATACTTAACCGGAATACTAAACCGGAAAATTTAAATAACTGACATTTAATTATACTAAACCGGAAAGTTTGACTAAAACTGACGTTAATTTAACGTGCCAGTCAGATTTTCACATTTAATGGGCTTTATTTACAGGCCCGTTAAGTCTCGGTCTAAAATTAAATCAGAGCGGTTAATTTTACCGATCCGTGACTTTTAGTTTCAACCAATAGGAAACGAGTATATAATTTTAGCGATCCGCGTGAAATCTGTATTGTTCAATCTGGGTCGTTGATTAGGTGTGAAGAAACACATGTTGTGGTGTTATTAACCGTTAGATTAAGAAACACATTGTTGAGAGTTTATAACCGTCAGATCTTAAAATCTGGATTATTATCGTTGCCTATAAATAAATATCAAGAGCCGTACACGCGAGGAATAACATCATTTTCTTGAGATTGGAGCTTGAAATTTGAAACCCAGAGAAGAAGAAGAAGCGTTTCGAGGAAGATACAGAGAAGAAGGTAACGAAATTCTTCGATCTTCTTCTTCGTTTTGGTTTGTGGAATCTGGAATTAGATTAGTGTTGATTAGTTTCTATTCTTGGTTATAATCTTTGTTTTTCCTTCGTTGAATCGGATTCTGGATCTAGGTTTTAGGTTTAGGGAGGAATCGTTTCGTTAGATTGTTTTGATTTGGAATTGTTGATTGTATTCATCGGAATCGTTTGATTGTTGCGGTGATTGTGGTATTGTTTGATTATACATGGATTCTTGTTGAATTTACGTTACGTTTAAGGAAATTGAGGTTTGATTTGTGTTTTTTGTTGTGGTTGTTGTGAGAAGATGGCTCGTACTAAGCAAACTGCTCGTAAGTCTACTGGAGGAAAGGCACCTAGGAAGCAACTTGCTACTAAGGTATATAGCTTTCTTAGATTCGATTTTGAGTAGTTGAATTTGGTGTTTGTTTTTGTTGTTAAACGTTTGTTTCGATTCTCAGGCTGCACGTAAGTCTGCACCAACTACTGGAGGAGTTAAGAAGCCACATCGTTACCGTCCTGGAACTGTTGCTCTTCGGTATGCGATTTGTATATATAGCATTCTGGTTTGTTCTTGATTGGTGATTGTATTAACAAGCTCTGTTTCTTTGTTTCTTGTTCTTGATGTATAGTGAAATCCGTAAGTACCAGAAAAGTACTGAGTTGCTGATCAGGAAGCTTCCTTTCCAGAGGCTTGTTCGTGAGATTGCTCAGGACTTCAAGGTAATCTTTGTATTCTAACTTCTCTGTGTTCATCATCGTGTTCTTTAACATTGTGTAAATGATGTGCTTATTATCTCTCTGTGTGATTGCAGACTGATCTTCGTTTCCAAAGCCATGCTGTGCTTGCACTCCAGGAGGCCGCAGAAGCATACCTTGTTGGACTCTTTGAAGACACTAACCTCTGCGCCATTCATGCCAAGCGTGTGACTATCATGCCTAAGGACATTCAACTCGCTCGTCGTATCAGAGGAGAGCGTGCTTAAGTCTTGGATTGAAGATCTTGGGATGATGAAATGTGAATGTGGTGTGGTTTCTAAATAGATAGATTGAATTTAGATAATGGCTTTTGGTTTTTTTAGGAAGACCTGAAAACAATGTTGGTTGGTTCTGATGATTCGGTTGTGTTTAGTTACTACTATGTTTTGTGATGTGTATTGCTTCTTTAGCAAATACTCTAAAACTCGTTTTGTTGTTGAATTTCTTTTCTCAAACTTTTAGTATGTTCAAGTTTCTGACTATTATATGATTGAAATTTATGTATAAGTGGCTAAATGTTGCGGAATTTGGTTTTTTTACCAACTCGTTAATCGAATCTAAAAACCTAGTTTCCTTAATGTGGTTATCCGTGTGACACACAAAATATTCGATCGTAGCCGTTGAGTTCGGGTTGAGAAAACACAAAATGCCAATGTTTTAACCGTTAGATTTGGAATGTAAGAAAGCACAAAGGAGCGTGTATCTGTGTGATAACCCTATCGTCGCTTATTATAAATAAAACCCATTCAACGGCATTGTGGCTACAAACCACAACTTCAATTATTCGCTTTTACTTCTTTATCTTACGAAAGACAAAAAAGAAACTCAAAAGTCAAGCCTCTAAGCGAACACGAGGTATGATTTAGGCTTTCACTTTAGGGTTTTTGTCTTTCTTTTTCCTTTCATAGATTCTCTGTTTCTGTCTCCGATCTGATTTCCATTACCAAATTCTGTTCTGTTTCTTCACTGATTTTCAATTTGAAAACCAAAAACCGTTCCTTTCAAATTTCTTCTGGATCGTGATTGGTCTTTTCGTTTTATGATCCATTCTTGCTTTGTGAATCTCAGTATTGTCGATTTGTCATTGCGTATTAGTGTTTTGTTAATTAGGGTTTAAAGTCAATTTTCCCCCTTTTTAGAATTGAGAATGATTCATTCATGTACTATAGTATTGATTATACAACTTTTTAGTCACGGGTCATTGTGAAATCTCCAATTTTGTTGAAAGATCTAATTTTTCTTCTTCTGTAATGTTTATCTAATAGATGGCTCGTACCAAACAAACCGCTCGTAAGTCCACTGGTGGAAAAGCTCCAAGGAAACAACTCGCTACTAAGGTTTCACTTCTTGTCTCTCTTTATCTCTTGTTTACATGTTCTTGTTGTGTGTAATTAAGTTTTCGAATGTTCTTATAGGCTGCTCGTAAATCAGCACCAACCACTGGTGGAGTCAAGAAACCACATCGTTACCGTCCTGGAACCGTCGCTCTTCGGTATGTACACTCATATATCATTGATTATGTTTGAAACTATGTTACATTGTGTTTTATATGTTTGGTTTTGTTTCAGTGAGATCCGTAAGTACCAGAAGAGTACTGAATTACTTATCAGGAAACTACCGTTTCAAAGACTAGTCCGTGAGATTGCACAAGATTTCAAAACTGATTTACGTTTCCAAAGCCATGCTGTTTTAGCTCTTCAAGAAGCTGCTGAAGCTTACCTTGTTGGTCTCTTTGAAGATACTAACCTTTGTGCTATTCACGCTAAACGTGTTACTATCATGCCTAAAGATATTCAGCTTGCTCGTCGTATCAGAGGCGAACGTGCTTGATATCGAAAAAACCCATCATTGAAGAATGTTTGCAAGCTTCTTAGTAGTTTCTTTCAAGAATGTTGTGTTTTGCTTAAAACTCTTTTTTAACTATTTGTTAAATTATGCTTTTGTTTTGTCTACCATTGGTCTCTCTAATGGTTGATTTTCTATAATTACAAGTTTTATGGGTTTATTGAATAGATGAATTTGGTCTTGACTAAAAATAAGAATGGTTACAAAAATAGTTTCTCAACCTCTTATAGTCCTAAATCAATCAGAACCTATTAACACAAAACTGAATCATTGATACAACAATGGGAGAAGAAGATGAGAAACCATTCATTGAAGTAGCTTCATCTCCGAGGTATACATCAAACAAAGTTGCTGATATTGATACAGAGCTTTCAAAGATGAGAGGAGAAACAGATTTGGTTTCTTTAAAAGCAGAGTTATTGAAGAAAGATGCCTTGTTGAAGAATCTTGAATTAGAGCTTGAAGAAGCAAAGGTAGAGATTGTTTCTTTAAAAGAAAAGATTGATCAAGATTCGAGCGATGACGATGATGAAGAAGAAGAAGAAGATGATAACTCTGTTCAAGATTTTGATATTGAGTCAATGAAGAATGAGAATGAATCTGCTAAAGAAAGTCTTGCACAAGCTTCTTTGAAGATATCTGATTTGCTTCAAGAGATGAAATCGGTTAAGAACGAGCTTAAATCCGCTACTGATGCTGAATTAACAAGCAAGAAAGCTATGGATGATTTAGCATTGGCTTTAAAAGAAGTCGCTACTGATTCTAGTCAAACGAAAGAGAAGCTTATGATGGTAGAAACGGAGCTTGAAGATGCGAGGTTAGAGACTAAGGAGTGGAAAGAGAAGCACGAGGAAGCGAGGAAGGAAGCGGAGTTGCTTAAGAACACGAGTGAGAGGTTAAGGATCGAAGCAGAGGAGTCGCTAATAGCGTGGAACGGTAAAGAATCTGTGTTTGTGAGTATTATAAAGAGAGGAGAAGACGAGAAGAACTCGCTTCTTGATGAGAATAATAGATTGCTTGAAGCACTTGTTGCTGCTGAGAATTTAAGCAAGAAAGCTAAAGAAGAGAATCATAAAGTTAGAGATATACTTAAACAAGCGATAAGCGAAGCGAATGTAGCGAAAGAAGCAGCGGGGTTAGCGAGAGCAGAGAATTCGAACTTGAAAGACGCGTTGTTGGATAAAGAAGAGGAGTTACAATATGCTTTAAGGGAAATTGAGAGAGTTAAAGTTAATGAATCTGTTGCTAATGAAAATGTTAAGAAGTTGAAGAAGTTGTTGTCTGATGTTGAAGTAGCTATGGAAGAAGAGAAACAAAGAAGCTTAAGTAGACAAGATTCGATGCAGAAAGATGTCGAAGATGTAATCGAGAAGAAGACCGAGGAGTCCAAGGATAAGAAGAAGGAGAAGAAAGAGAACAAGAAAGAGAAGAAAGAAGAGAAAGAGAAGAAAGAACATAAAGAACAAAACATCGATAAGAAAATGATCGGTAAGACGTGTAGTTTCAGTATAATGAAGCTAGCTCATAATCATAACCATAACCATAACCATAAGCATAAGGAGACAACATTAGAAGAAGAGACAAAAGACAACAACAATACTGATGATAGTGGTGAAGGAAACTCGCCAGCATCGGATTCGTACTTATTCAAAGGTTCGATATTCGATGTAGCAGAGACACCACACGCACAAACACATCATAAAAGGAGGTCTTCTTGTACATTTTTGGAAGAAGTAGTGACTATTAATCCAGAGGATTTGGAGAGTTTGGAAGGGAATCATTTAGAAGAAGGCGAGTTAAACGATAAAGGCGCGGTAGCAGCAGCGAGGAAAAAGAAAGCGTTTATACGTAGATTTGGTGATCTTCTTGTTAGAAGGAAAAGTTTGAGTTTTTCACATAAGAAAGAGTCTTCTACTGATTCACAAGATAAACAACACCAACCGCAAACGCCAACTTCTCCTTCACCGCCTCAACCGCCACTTTCTCCTGAGCCTTGAAGAACAAATTTGTGTTTTGATATGATTGTTGTGTAATGTGTTACTACTACACACCATTTGTTGTGTTTTCTTCTACAACTTTTGAGTTTTTGTACATAAAAGAAACCTTTGTAATAAGGATTTGATCATTTTTAATCTTCGTTAACCGGTTCTCTGTTTTGGATTTATGATTTCCGGTTTGGCGAATAGAGCAATAAAGGTGGGCTTTTTGACTACATCGATCTATTATTATCACGGTTTTGTCCAATGTGATATCTACTCTAGTTTGTGGTAACTAAACTAAAGCTTAAACCAACTAGACTTTGAACAATTTTCAACACTGTGAATTTATCACATTTTTGACTAATTGATTTATCTTAGTTTTCTTACTAACAAAATCAAGTCGTAAGAGTAACAACACGCGATTATTCAATGAACGAAAGTAAAAATTCACATTTTTCAATTGTTTTTAGTCTCTTGAATTAGATTATGATATTCAAATGTTTGATTTTTTTGTTTATTTTACTATTTAGGTTAATATAGACAGATTGAAACAACTTGAAATTTATATCACATTCGTAAATAGTTTCATAAAAAAATAGAACAATGCATACAAAGTGGAATAGTGAATGTAAAGTAATCTTATTCATTACTTGATTATAAAGCTGGAAACATAGTAGGATTGAAAAAGATATTATTCCAAAATGCATTTTGGAAAAAAATAGAGTCAAAGTAGGATTAATTAAGATTTTACTTTAAACGGAATTCCGAATGAAAATTGAAATGGATTAAAAATGCTATTACTCAATGTGACACCTTTTGAATATCATGTCATTATAATGGACATGATATCAAGCAGCTTAAGAAACTCGATATACTTTCGTAACTTTGTTTCTATTATGATTATCGTGATTTTGTAATTTATGTGTTTGAATCCGTATTTCAAATGAATGTTTGATAAACAAAAAATTAGAGTTGTTGTATTAGCTCATGAGAGAGATAGTTTGATGTTTATGAGTTTGCATATATATCTTCTAAAATATTTCTTAAAACTAAAAAAGTAGAAGTTTCTTAACATTGAATAAACTAAACCAACCAACATTTGATTTCTCTTGTTTCATTAAGCTTTTGCATTAATGAATGTGCAGTTGAAAGCAAACAAATATTCTTAAACTGGATTAGAAGATATAATATACATCTTTCAATGTTTTGAACAAATCATGTACACAAAGTAATACACACTGAAATAGACTTAGATTTTTGTCAATCTCAATGACAATCTCCTAATTTGTATGACAACTAACTTACCTCTATAACTAGAATTGAAATTTGAGGAGTTAGCTCAAGATAATGAAGAACATACTCCAAACTTTCATTTTTATTTTGAAGTTGTGTGATCACCTTTTCCAAATCTGATGAAGTTGAGGCCGATTTCATTATAGTTTGTAGATTTGAATATATTTTTTTCTTCTATTTTCAGGCCCAAATTTTTATAAATATGGTTCAATAGTTTTGTTTATTATCATTGGTTTATCGAATGTAAAATCTATCCCAATGTGTGCCAACTAAATCAAAGCTTAAACAAAATATATTATAAACCATTCAACACATTCTTATAGTTATTTTAAGAAGATCCGTTTATCACCTTTTTTTACTAATTAATTTTGACTTAAATTTTTTGATTAACAAAATCAAGTCGTAGAAACAGATTTTAGAAACAGATCCCCAACATCTATTCATACATTTTCGTCTGCTCTATGGTTTTTTTTTTTGCAGTCACATATAAAAATCCTAGAAACAGATCCCTAACATATGTCTTTACCACTTATCACCGGTCTTAAATACCTAACTCAAATATCATATGTTGATGACTATCAAGTATTCAAGGTATGTGCAATGTATTGGTTAATACTTTTTTGCTGTTGATGACCCTCAATTATGTGGAGATTGACTGCTTTTTCTTGTTTATGAATGAACAGATTTGTATCGACTATTGGCACTCATTTGTTTTGGAGCTGTGTGGGTCGCATCACGAAGCACCAAGTTCGTGGTTCTTTCATAAGATGGAAATTAGGGTCATCTATTGTATTGGTTGAACTTGGAGCCTTGATTTGTTGTCAGGTGAGCTACTTTGATATTTCTCGCGGCAGTACGAAGCGAAGAAAATTTTATTCTCATCAAATGTCAGAGTTAAGGTTGCTCATGCTTAATCAGAGAGTTATCCCTTTCTTTACAATATAAGATCATTTATGTTATCCCAATTCATGATTAAACTAAACTATAAGGTTTCTCATGCTTTATAAGTTTGATTATTGTAAAGTATATAAGATCTTCTTTATCACATTGTAAAGTTAAGTTGAAAGTTATCGAAAAATAAAAAATCAGTTTGGATACTTTCTCTTCTTCATCACAAATCTTTTTAACTTTTCATGGAGATTCTCATAATGGTATAAGAGCAAAACGATTAAGTCTCATCTTTTGAAATGTGTTCTTGTTTTTCAAAAGTGTGTTTTTGTTTTTGGAAATGTGTTTTTATTAGGAGTTTTTTCTAATCTATATTCATGAAGAAAACGATTTCTAGCTGAAGATATATATAGAAAAGTGAGATTCAAGTTTGTTATGTTATAGACAAATAAATAGAAATAAGATCTACTTTTTTTAATTGTCAATATCACACTCTCAAATCCTATAGTGCGAACTTTTTTAAAATGCCTTTTCTCAACCTTGAAAGTTAATTTTATATAAAGCGTATCCCCTTATGTTTTGTGCTCTCTAGCTTTATTTTCTATTTGTATTAATAAATTTGACATAATGTATATGCATATTTATGGGAAAAGCATGTAAGATTCCCACAAAATTTTAAAATCAATATTGGAAAATCATAATGTTTCAAAAGTCTTTCAAATGCATAATAGGCTTCTAATTATAGCAAACAATGTAGGGACCATTTTGTGTTTAATCACCCAACCACTCAACGGTGATGGGCTTTACATCACGGCCCAATCTTCACCTTCCACGTAACCTTTTTCCATCAACTACCACTTCCACTTGGCATGTAGTTTCGTCACTTGCTACGAGTCGACACATGTACGGATGCCATGAGGCCACGTACTCCATTTATTGGTTTGTTAATTCGCTTTCTCAAGGCGTTGACTTCTTGACCATGTCGTCCATAAGTTTGTGAATCGTGAATTCGTGATCTATGTATTTAGTTTTGTAATATAATTTTGTCCACAGTTAAAAAAAATGTATATATACCCGGAGCCAATAGCTCAACTCGTAAAGATCTCAGACAAAGTCAAGAAGTCGCTGGTTCGAATGACGTTTGGGACAAAACTAATATTACATGCTGTGGTTTCGGGCCTGAAAAAATTATAAGGTTAGGCCCGGAACTTTCTGGTAATTCAAAAATAAAAATGTATATATATCTGAAGAAAAAAAACTTCCAAGTAAAAAAATATAGCTAAATACAACTACAAAACATTATACCTATGCAATAGAACAACTTATTATCTTAACAAGAATAATATATTTGAATACCATATAAAGGATAACAATAACATGTATTTATAACATTTTGGTGTATCAAAAGAGATCATTGAGAGGATTTGTTAAGCTTTTAAGTCAAGGGGATTTTAGATATGAATATGAAAAAGAGATCTTATTGAATCATCATGAAAATTCATATATTCGACTATACACACGTAACACATTCTATATATGCATGTATATGTACAATTTCGATGAAAATGTAGAAAACGAAACGTTATGGTGGGCGACTATATATAGATAGATTTTGCTATTTACGATTTATATTTAAAGTCATGCTTTAGTTTTAAAAATGGAAGACGTTTAAGCAATAAAAAGATTACACACACACAAAAACAAAAGAGAAGGATCGAATAATTATAAACACACGTTCGAAGTTTCGAGTTCGACATTATTTAAGCAAACATATTTGTTTGGCTTTTAGCTAATGATAATTTTGCCGTTGACCAATGACCAGTTAAATTGGTCGACATCTAATTATTTTTATATAGAATAACAAGCTCATTAATCAAATAAAATAGTACAATGTATAGTATTTGAATGATTTTGTGTTTTATTGGATTGCGGAAAAGGATCACGAATCTAAAAGGTGGGCCATTTTTTTCTCTCAAGCTAAGACCATCCATAACCATATTTTTATTTGGGTCTCATTAGCATTAAATTTAATATAATTGCGACACGTGACAATCAATTTCGGTCTCACGCTTCTCGGCCTCGTGGTACTAATCAAGCTCAAATTCATCGAAACCCAGTATTTTTAATGGGTTTTATTATATGAGACCCAAATAAAAACATGGTTACGTATGCTCTAAGAAAATTAGGTATTGTAATTTAATAATTTAAGAAAAAGAGGCAAGTTTGGTAGAATATTTCTTCTGAAAAAGAGGGAATACATACTACAAACGGATAACCGCAATTACTCAATTAGGTGTGTTGTTCAACTTTTCAAGCCCTGAGAGATGTTGATTAAGTATAGCATAGAATGACTCATTTTTATGTATTTGATACTTAATGATTTCCTTTTCACAAAACGTATATTTCTTGAACAGAAAAGTATATTCTTAACATTAAAACCTATAAAAACAAAAATAGTATATTCTTTTTCAGAACGTACGAACAATAAATAGCAATAACCGAAATTGAACGGTTCTCAAGTCACCACCTTGTTGTTCATGTTCTTGAAGAGAAGAAATATTCAAGAATGCGCTGGACACATACGACGATTTAACGCTTAGTGTCTAGTATAAAATGCTTAATCAGAATATATACAATTTTTTTGGTGATTAAACCGTAATATATACAAAAATTTGTTTTATTATTATAATACCATAATATTTTAGATGACATAAACAATAATCTTCAAAGCATGAATATCAATAAACCCATATAGGTGTTACTTAGATTAAATTAACATTAATTTCTTATTAACCCAATTCAAAAAGTTCATACCTTTAAACTTTTTCAACCAAAATTCATAGCATTAATTAGTAAAATAATGAGATTTGATTATTAATCCTCCCATAAGTATTACTCTCTCTGTTTCATATTAGTTGTCATTCTAGTTTTTATTTTTTTGTTTCATATTACTTGTCGTTTTGTATTTTCAATGCAGATTTATTACTACTTTTCCATCTTTTACCCTTAACTTTCAGCTTAATAATTATTTTTATCAAACAAAATAGTGTATTAATTAGGGGTAAAAATAAAAATTTAATTGTTTTCTTAATTTGTATGAAAACATCTAGAATGACAAGTAATTTGCAACGGAGGGAGTATTGATATTCATGCTTTTATGATCTATAGGACTTATTTAGCCAGCTTAAGCAGACGTCTAAAATAGTTTTTAAAACACTGAAAAGATGACACGTGTCAAACAGGCCAATATATATTGGCGGCGAAATACTCTTCTGGACCCATTACGATAATAAAAGCATATATCACGTTGGTGCTGACTGTACGTATGTACAAGTTTTTACGAGTTAATGTGTATAAATATGCTATATGCGACTGAACCAAACAAAAGCCTTAATATTCTCTACCATCTTCACTTTAATAACCTCGAAGGAATAATTAAAGAGAAGAAGAAACCAAAAAAACGACATAGTTTTGATTTAGACCCCATAGAGCAATAATAATATCTTCTCTGTTATTAACTTTTTCTCTGTTCTTTGATCCAATCATCAATGGAGAGATACGATGTCTTAAGAGATCTTGGTTCCGGTAACTTTGGAGTTGCTAAGCTTGTTAGAGAGAAAGCTAATGACGAGTTTTACGCCGTGAAATACATCGAAAGAGGCATCAAGGTTTTCTTTTAATTTCTCTAAAATATTACTCTTCTTTTTTACCATACAAGTTTTGACATGAAACTAAGTCTATGTATCTTGATTTTGTTTTTTAGAAATCATTTTTCTTACTTCTTTGATTGGTTAATGAATTTGGTTTTATACAGATTGATGAACATGTTCAGAGAGAGATCATAAACCATAGAGACTTGAAGCATCAAAATATCATCAGATTCAAAGAGGTATGTATATGAACATAACCATAATCGAGTCAAAATAATATGAGGTAAATATGTGATAATAGTCTAGTGATTATTTACCTTGTTAGTGTTCAAAATATTAGTAGAATATGGTTATTAGTTAACATATGATTTTCTTTGACCATTGCAACAAATAATTGGCGTACAAGTAGATTTCCGATAATATGAATTCCTTTGGTTAAAATATAATTAGAGATAATCTGGTCATGTAATTAATTATGTGTATCATTTCGTATGGGTAAGACTTTGGACTTCTTCTTAGAGAATGTAATAAATTGCTTTTGATAAATAATATGTCTCATTCTCCAACGGTCCAAAATTCGAGTATCATTTGCCAGCGAATGTGTATATATAGTCACGGCGTTGAAAAAATCTTCAATTACAAATTTTATCAAGATTACATTAAAATAGAAGCAGTCGGTAGGTCGTCTCGATCTTTAAGAAAATCAAAATTATAATAAAATAAATATTTGTGTGTGTTGTATTTGATTTGTCTATTAATTTTGTAGGTTTTTGTAACACCAACACATCTTGCCATAGTAATGGAGTATGCAGCAGGTGGTGAACTATTTGAAAGAATTTGCAATGCCGGTAGATTCAGCGAAGATGAAGTATATAATAATTTACTCAATTTATCATTAACCATAATTCAAAACTAATCTCGTTAATCACATTGATTGATTAATTTTGTTTATCATTTAGGCAAGATATTATTTCAAACAACTTATCTCGGGAGTTAGCTATTGTCACACTATGGTACGTATACTTATATGAATGTTATAAAAATACATTAATGTAATAAATATTTTATAATTGAAACTTTATGTTAGTAAATTTTGTTTTTATTCCAGCAAATATGTCACAGAGACCTTAAGCTCGAGAATACACTCCTCGACGGTAGCTCATCGTCGCAGCTCAAAATATGCGATTTCGGATATTCGAAGGTACTATACATATATTTAGACATATAATTAATCTCCATTGATCATAATATGTTAAAATGTTTAAGTGTGAATAATTTGTTTTCTCAAATGTAAATGCAGTCATCAGTTTTACACTCTCAGCCAAAATCCACCGTGGGAACTCCGGCGTATGTTGCTCCGGAGGTCTTGTCCCGTAAAGAATATAATGGGAAGGTACGTATTAAGTTATTGATTAATATAATAACGATTAAATTTAATAATTAACAACAACTTGTTAAAAACATCCTATAACTTATATATTAAATATGGCTTTTAATAATATAGATTGCAGATGTGTGGTCGTGTGGGGTGACATTATATGTAATGTTAGTTGGTGCTTATCCCTTTGAAGATCCAGAAGATCCAAGAAACATTAGAAAAACCATTCAGGTACTTACAAGTTTTTAGATTAATCAAATTAAATCAAACGTTCAAACCACTATTTGAACTTTTTTATAACTTTAGCTTATATAAAGTTTAAGAAAATGTGAATAATTAATATGTTATAAACAGAGGATATTAAGTGTACATTACACCATACCGGACTACGTCAGGATTTCCTCCGAGTGCAAGAGTCTCTTGTCTCGTATTTTCGTCGCTGACCCTGATAAGGTAAAACCTTAACCGGTTATGTCAATTACAATACCGGTTCGATTTGGTTTAACAACATTTTTTTGTAGTATGGATAAACCAAACTAATTTCTTAACATGATTTAATGTTTAGGTACCTTAAGAAAACTAAAACCAATCTCTATATAGTATATACTAAATTCAATATTATATAACCTACTATATATTTTCGAAAACTGAAAACCGATAAAATTGAAACCGAAATGTAGATTGAATACTATATATGCTAATATATACATGTTCTTTAATTTTGAAACCGTGATAGAGAATAACTATACCGGAAATCGAAGAGCATCCGTGGTACTTGAAGGATCCTTTGTTGGTTGTGTCGCCGGAGATTAATGAGGATGAATGCAACAATGGAGATAAGACCGGAGTGGAAGAAGAAGAAGAAGAAGAGGAAGGAGAAGAGAAGTGTCGACAAAGTGTTGAAGATATAGTGAAAATAATAGAAGAAGCAAGAAAAGGAGTGAATGGTAAGAATAATGATGGTGGACTAGGGTTAATAGATGGAAGCATGGATTTTGATGATATTGACGATGCTGATATTTATGATGATGTTGATGTTGACGATGATGATAGAAATGGTGATTTTGTATGTGCTCTATGATTTCATGTACGTGTGTATACATGCATGTATTATATACGTATGATGCTTGATAATATTCGATGATTTTGTGTTGCATCTTTGTATGATTTAATGAAAATAATTAACTCCTTATATATCAATTCAAATAATTATTACAAAACTATCAAACTAATCCATCATACCATCTACAACAATTTATCCCGCATATTTATTGGTAGGGGTTATACAACTATAATAGGCTAATTTTCACTTTTTAGTTTTTACATATATTTTGTGATAAAAAAGTGTGAAACAAAATTCTTTCATTTCACCAATGCTTTTTTAGAGAACACTTATGGGCGACAAAGTACGATCCAACCTACATGCATAGATATTTTAAATTAAAAGGAGAAACATAAAGCGTATTTAATAATCATCTTTTCGTCTTGGCAAACATATTATTTTCCCTAAGGATGCAAAATTCAATACCACATTTTTTTCAATGAATTTTATTTGATGATTTCATGAGCTTAAATATTTTCATTCAAGAATTTTTTCCTCCAAATTTGAAGATGCTCTGATCACTCTATTTTTTACTCGTTCCTCTACTTTCTACTTAAAAAAAAATAGAATAAGATTGGAGTAAAACATTACTTAATTTTGGAATAAAAAAAATGGAGTTATGGGTTGCAAATTCTCTAACTGGCTTTATTTACTCAATTTCGATGATGAGGTGAGAACATAATTATTATATTAAGTTATGTGATGGTGAATTGGTGATGCTTTATTATATTCCACTACTGCTAGGACATTGATTACTTCCACTACTAGATCGTATCTCTCAATATTAGTGTTGCATTAGAAAGTTATTTGTTGACTTCTCTTTTGAATCACCAAGGTTTTTCTGTAATGAACACACATCTCTATCTGAACCAACCAATTTTGTGATAAATTTTGAAGTTGTAGCTGTTCTGATGCTGTAGCAGTCTGAAGCTGTTCCTTGTTGTATTACGTCTGGAACATTGAAGTTGAAGCAGATTGGTCAAAGCTTAATGGGCTTGGGCTGTGAACATTAGAGCACGTGACTTGGAGGTAATATGCAGAGACGATTTGCTGCTTGGAGTGAAATAAGGAATAAAAAGATTTGATCGTATCTTGTAGAAGATTAAGGAAAGATTGTTATTGAAGAAGATTTGGAGATCTTCTGAAACTTGAAGAGAAAGGCTAGGTCAGCCGTGCACTTCTATAGAGTATATATAGGAGGTGTAAAACGTTGTGGGAAAACAACACAATAGGAGAATATTTCTTAGCAAGTGGATATAGGGTTGTTCTAGCAAAAAGGAGATCTTGTATCAAAGGGGCTAAGGGTAGTGAGAGGTTCACAAGATCGTGTGTGATTTGTGAACGCGGGAGGCTAGGATTAAAGTTGGTGAGTGATCTTGTAAAGAACTTATCATTTGATCTAGTGGAAACGTTTTGAGAAAAACCCTTGGCATATTGTGTTCTGTTCGTACTCCTTTATTGTATTGGTGTAGCTGTATCAGTAGCTAATACATCTTCAATTGGTATCAGAGCGGGCACTTGTCTGTTTTACTACAGGTGAGATTCTGTGGAAAAAGATGGAAAGCTATCAAGATTTGGTTAATAGTTCGAAGGTGATTTTGGATTCCGGGAACTACGGGTTCTGGAAGTCAAGAATGAAGGTCATAATTGGAGGAATTGATGTTATGGCGTGGAGAGCTGTTCTGGTTCAGTGGACATCGCCTACAGTTGTTGATGCAGATGGAGTATCGTCACTCAAACCGGAGGACACATGGACAAAGGACGAACTGAAGAAAGCTAAGTTCAATTCAAGAGCTCTCTCAGCTATCCACTGCAGCGTGACTAAGAAGACTTTCGAATTGATTCAAGGCTGTGAGACAGCTAAAGAAGCGTGGGATCTGCTACAACTGCACTTCGAAGGGACTCAGAAGGTCCAAAATTCGAGAAAAGACATGTTGGCTTCAAGATTCGAAAATCTGAAGATGGATGAACATGAATCAATCTTTGAGTTGAGTTCAGTTCCAAGTTGAAGTCTTTATCACAGGAGGCAGCTACACTTGGTAAGAAGTACAAGGATACAAAACTGGTGAAGAAATTCCTGCGCTGTCTTCCTGTGAAGTTTATGGCGTATAAGTCAGCTCTGACTGTATCTCACAACATTGAATCACTTAGCTTTGGTGATGTTGTAGGCATGTTGCAAGCTCATGAGTTAGAGCTAGAGAGCCTTGTAACAGATACCAGGAAAACCAGGAACCTTGCTTTAACTTGTGAGAAGAAGAACTCAGGCTCAGAGGATGATACAGATGCAGTAGGTTTACTGGTTCGTAGGTTTGACAGAGCTCTGAGAAGAGTTGAGCAGGGACAAGGACATAAAAGATCTGGGTTCATCAAGAGGCAATCTGAGACAGAGAGGAGCAGCAAACGACCAGAAGTTCAGTGCTTCGAGTGCAAAGGATTCGGTCACTTCAAAACCGATTGTCCTACAGTTAAGAGACGTGAATTGAAGTGTTTTAGCTGCAAAGGTCTTGGGCATACTCAGCTGGAGTGTGTAAATGATCAAAAATTCAAAAAGGATAGAGCCATGATTGCTGAAGATGACTCTGAAGAAGAGAGCGAAGATGAAGAAATCTTGAACAACTTTGTCACATTTGTTGGAATTGTTGAGTTTGATGAAGGACATGCTGGTTCTGAATCTGATGACGAGCAAGATGATGATGACGACCTTGTTAAGAGCTACAGGGATGTAAGTGAAGCACTCATTAGGATTGGACTGGAAAACACGGTTCTGGCAAAAGAAAAATTGCGTCTTGAAGCAATGGTGGAAGCATTACAAGCTGAGCTACAAGCTGAGAAAAAACTCAGTCTGGAAAGTGTATCACTAATGAAGGAGAAGCTGATACTAGCCACCAAGGCTGATATGTGGGAAAAAGAGTTGTACGCTGAGAAAGAAGTAACTGCACAACTTCAGGCTCAACTCGATCTGCAGTACAAGAAGATTCATATGTTTGCTGGAACAAAGCAATTGGACAAGATCTTGTCCTATGGCCGTACTGAGAAGTCTTACAGTGGGTTGGGGTACACCGGGCGAAGTGCATCAGAAACCGAGAAGACCAAATTTGTGCCAGCTGGCTTCTCTCATCCTACAGAACAGAGAAACCAAAGTACTACATGGAGAAGAACAGGATGTTACTTCTGTGGTAAGCATGGACATATCAAAGCCTTCTGTTACAAGCTATGGAACAAGGTAAAGAAGTTGAGGCAACAAGGAAAAGCTTTCTGGAACGGATGGAGGAGTCAGATATGGGTTAAGAAAGAAGATCTACTGTCTTCAGTGTCAAAACGGTCAGCTTAAAGGAAAGAAGGGCTGAATATGCAGTGCAACATGGCATTGGTTACAGAAGAAACAGAGAACACTGGTCCGTGGTACTTTGATAGTGGCAGCTCAAGGCATATGACAGGAGACATGAACAACCTTCAAAGCATTAAGGATGTCAAAGGAGGAAAAGTTACATTTGGAGACGGAAGCCGCGGAGCCATTAAAGGTAAAGGACAAACTTGTGAAATTGGTTTACCTCGACTAAAGAATGTTTATCTAGTACATGGCTTAACGGCGAATCTCATAAGTGTGAGTCAACTCTGTGATGATGGATTGACAGTGGTTTTCACAAGTATTGATTGCACAGCTGTAGACAAAGATGGAACAACAGTTCTGAAGGGGATCAGGTCAGGCAATAACTGCTACATGTGGGAAGAGACGGTTAAGTGCTTCACCGCAAGAGATGATCTGAACCTATGGCATCAACGTTTGGGGCATATGAATGCACGAACTCTCTCTACACTCGCAAATCAAGAGATAGTTCGGGGCTTACCTAAGCTCAAGGGAGGAGAGAATCTTGTGTGTGGACCATGCAGCAAAGGGAAACAGGTCAAGGTTCAACACAAGAGAGTAGCTGATGTACACACCAAGTCAGCTCTTGAATTAATACACATGGATCTGATGGGTCCAATGCAGGTTCAGAGTGTCACTGGAAAGAGATATGTGTTTGTACTTGTGGATGACTTTACAAGATACACCTGGGTCAGATTCATTCGTAACAAATCTGAGACAGCAGACAACTTCAAGATCTGGGCATTGCAGTTACTCAATGAACGTGGAGGAATCAAAAGAATTCGTAGTGATCATGGAGGTGAGTTTGAGAATGGCACAATGAAGGCTTTTTGTGAGGATCATGGCATTTCTCATCAATTCTCTGCACCTTGGACACCGCAGCAGAATGGCGTTGTGGAACGTAAGAATCGAACGCTCCAAGAGATGACAAGAGCCCTGATTCACGGTAGTAGTGTTGCTGTTAAATACTGGGCTGAAGCACTCAGCACTGCGTGCTACATTGTGAACCGAGTGTATGTCAGGAAAGGGTTGACGCAGACACCGTATGAGTTATGGAAGGGAAGAAAGCCAAATGTGAGTTACTTTCATATCTTTGGCAGCAAATGCTTCATTCTTAACGAAAGAGATTACTTGGGGAAATTTGACGCCCGAAGTGTTGATGGGCTTTTCATGGGATATTCTGAAAGAAGTACGGCGTTCAGAGTACTAAACACTGCAACGAAGGAAATCATTGAGTCAGTGAACGTGGTGTTTGATGAATACTCACGTCAACAACCCATTGGTCATTATTCGGATAGTGACTCAGAGCAGGCCATAATGGAAGTGGCCACTGGTGCAGCAGAGCAGTCTGAACCAGAAGCACAGTCTGTATTAGAAAAACAGTCTGCCACAGAGGAACAATCTGTAACAGAGGAACAATCTGCACAAGAGCTGGAACGGCAAGATGTTCCAAGGAGTCACTCCGCATCTGATCTTATTGGAGCTGTGAATGAGGAGAGGAAGACCAGAGGAATCAAGAAAGATTATCATGAGATGCACCATGGAGTTAAAAAGAAGAAACACCAAGATTTGGTCCACTTTGCATGCTTTGTATCAACCATAGAACCAAGAAATCATGGACAAGCTTTGGAGGATGAATTCTGGATTGTAGCTATGGAACTGGAGCTGGAACAGTTCGTACGAAATGATGTATGGGAGCTTGTACCACGTCCGGAAGGAGTCAATGTTGTGGGAACAATGTGGATTTTTAAGAATAAAATCGATGAGAACGGTGTTGTGGTTCGAAACAAGGCGAGATTGGTTGCACAAGGCTACTCTCAGATTGAAGGTGTCGATTTCGAAGAGACCTTTGCACCTGTAGCAAGACTTGAGTCTATTCGATTCTTTTTGGGAATGGCTTGCATTTTGAACTTCAAAGTGTTTCAGATGGATGTCAAGAGTGCATTTTTGAATGGTCTCCTACAAGAGGAAGTATATGTTGGGCAACCAAAAGGATTTGAGGATCCTGCACATCCTGAGCATGTGTACAAGCTGAAGAAAGCTCTGTATGGTCTGAAGCAGGCACCGCGAGCTTGGTATGAAAGACTGACTGGTTTTCTAGTTGAACAGGGGTATTCAAGAGGAAGCGTTGACAAGACTCTTTTCATTTTGGAACAAAGAGGTGAAATTATGATGGTACAAATCTATGTGGATGATATCATCTTTGGGAGTACGTCTCAACAGCTTGTAGAACAGTTTGTGAAGAGTATGACACAGGAATTCGAGATGAGCATGGTGGGAGAGTTGAAGTATTTCCTGGGCCTGCAAATCACACAGTCAGAAGATGGTATCTTTATCTCACAAAGCACTTATGCAAAGAACCTTCTCACACGGTTTAAGATGGATCAATGCAAAGAAGCCAATACACCCATGAGTACTACAGCCAAACTGTCTCAAGACAGTGAAGGAAGTGATGTTGATGTCAAGTTATACAGAGGCATGATAGGGAGTCTTCTGTATTTGACTGCAAGCAGACCGGATTTGAGCCTAAGTGTTGGTATTTGTGCAAGATACCAAGCTAAACCGAAGCAGTCGCACCTTGAAGCAGTAAAGAGGATCATCAGGTACGTCAGAGGGACTGTGTATCTGGGAATTTGGTATTCCAAGGGATCAAATAAGAGTTTGGTTGGTTATTGCGACGCGGACTGGGCTGGGAGCTTAGATGACAGAAAAAGCACTAGTGGTGGTTGTTTCTTTCTTGGGAACAACTTGATTTCGTGGATGAGCAAGAAACAGAACTCTGTATCACTTTCGACTGCTGAAGCAGAGTACATTGCAATGGGAAGCTGTTGTACTCAACTTCTTTGGATGAAACAAATGTCAGCTGACTATGGGATGGATTCTGGGTCTCTTCTAGTTCACTGTGACAACCAGAGTGCTATAAGTATCTCTAAGAATCCAGTACAACACTCAAGGACGAAACACATCGACATTCGACACCACTTTATCCGAGAATTGGTGGAGGAGAAACAGGTAGTGATCGAACATATTGTCACTGATTTACAATTGGCTGATTTATTTACAAAACCACTGGACTTTAATCGATTTGTCATCTTAAGAAATTCAATCGGTATTTGTGGAATTTGATGTGTTTGTGAAGTGTGCAGAACTGATACAGGTACTGACTCTACGTGTACATGAGGCTTAGATTTTGTTTGGAGTCAGAAACAACAGTGGAAAAGAGCTGCCTATCATATCGTCTTGTTTGGACATCGGTACAACGATCACTTAGCAGAGAGATCTAACAAGCTGAAGAGTGATTAACCATGAGACAGTTCTTGAGAAGTCAGGTGATGGAGCTGTCTCATCTGTTAACAACCAAGTAAAACAAAGAACAACAAAGAAGAAAAAGATCTTCAAGCAAAGGTAACCTTGTATACTCGGATTCCTGTGGAAGTACGTGAGATTAAAACTCAGAAAGTTGTAAAATAACCAACACGTACATGGGGAATCTAAGGATATACAAGGAGAGTAAATGAAAACTCTGTACCTGAAACATACCAGCTGCTCTCTTATGGTTGATCGAAGGTTGAAAACTGGTCTAAAGCAAGATAAAGATATGATAGTGTGAAAGCTAGCCATTGGAGTCTATGATGACTAGATGTTTTGAATCTGTTCGAGCTAAGTGTTTGCCTCTGGAGTATGTTCTGTGTCAGTTTGTGCTGCTTCTCAACAAAAAAAAATAAAATAAAAGGAGGTACATTAAATCTGTGTTAAAATGTTTTACCAAAAGCCAATTGTTAAAGATGGACATATGTAGTATCACTACAGGTTCAGCTCACATCATATTCTTTGATGATATGTGGATGTTGTTGATTTTGTCTTGTGCATTGTACTACTCATTCTTGTTGTTGATAGTGTGTCGCAGGAAACTACGAAGGATACAGAATTTATTCATTGTCATTGTAGTTACAACACTAATCCGAGTGTTTATTCAACAAGCAACAAGGCGTTGGGCCACAAAGCAAAAGGAGAAGAGTAATAGGCCTGACTTTGCTCCAAAGCCCAAGAGAAATTATGCCATGAAGAATGCTTTGTATGAGCCGTGTGAAGTAGTTCAGGACCTGGTACTCTTTGCAAATTCCCCTTTTTGAACTATTAATGTGTATTTTTAACATGTGTGCTCACAAGCAGGGGGAGAAAGTGGCTAAGGTTAGATCTTGATTTATGGGGGAGCATGACCGATGTTCTTTTTGTGTGGGTTTTTGGGGTTTAATTTCGTTCATGTGTACTAGGATTCTGGGGAAGCTAGGGGCTGTTGTGGTTAATGACAAATGTGATGTAATAACTTTTACATTATGTTTAAAGTCTTATTCAGCTATTTAGATTCCTATGGTCTATGTGTTGCTGCTTTGTCTACTCTATGACTTTTGCAGGTACTTGTGAGATCCCATGTTAAAAAGGGGGAGATTGAAGTTGTAGCTGTTCTGATGCTGTAGCAGTCTGAAGTGAAGCTGTTCCTTGTTGTATTACGTCTGGAACATTGAAGTTGAAGCAGATTGGTCAAAGCTTAATGGGCTTGGGCTGTGAACATTAGAGCACGTGACTTGGAGGTAATATGCAGAGAAGATTTGCTGCTTGGAGTGAAATAAGGAATAAAAAGATTTGATCATATCTTGTAGAAGATTAAGGAAAGATTGTTATTGAAGAAGATTTGGAGATCTTCTGAAACTTGAAGAGAAAGGCTAGGTCAGCCGTGCACTTCTATAGAGTATATATAGGAGGTGTAAAACGTTGTGGAAAAACAACACAATAGGAGAATATTTCTTAGCAAGTGGATATAGGGTTGTTCTAGCAAAAAGGAGATCTTGTATCAAAGGGGCTAAGGGTAGTGAGAGGTTCACAAGATCGTGTGTGATTTGTGAACGCGTGAGGCTAGGATTAAAGTTGGTGAGTGATCTTGTAAAGAACTTATCATTTGATCTAGTGGAAACGTTTTGAGAAAAACCCTTGGCATATTGTGTTCTGTTCGTACTGCTTTATTGTGTTGGTGTAGCTGTATCAGTAGCTAATACATCTTCAAATTTGTACAAATTCCTAAAGAACATAACATCATTTTGAAACAAGAATTGATCTTGAACTATAGAGGTTGGCGTCATAACATAACAAAACGATGAATACATGCACATGAAACACATATATCATCCGTTGGTTAGCAAAAAAAGTTATATCTATGCTCGAGGCATATGCCAAACTTTTTTCATAACACAAAAACCTTTTTCTTCATACAAAAACAAAGCTATGGCTTGAACTATCTTCCCATGAGCAACGAGTATAGGAAGCTCGAGAAGCGAGCTGAGATCGTGGGTTAATTCGTCGAGCGAGTTGAATCGTTCCGGTGATGGATGTAAAATCTGGTTGCTATATCGTATTCCTTGATTGTTTTGAGTTGATGTATATTCAATCTCACTCAACAACTTGGTCTCAATGCAGTGACATGAAACACCAAATCACCTTGATGTCTGAAAACAACAACATCGCCAATTCGTAGATCATGAGCTTCAACAAACTCCTTCCAACCTCTGGTGAGTCTTCGGTCATCGTCAATTTTCACTTCTCAAGTCAAATCTGAAGCATCCGATTTTGTGTTGGTATCTTCCTTTGACATACTTTGAGAAGAAGGTTACAAGAATGTTCTGCAACGACAACATGCAAAAGAGTTTCTTAAAACAAAACTCTCTTAATAAGCTAAACTCGTAAAGAACAAGAACAGACAAAGAGTACGAGTGGGTTTGTCGGAGACCGAAGAACTTGATCCTCCATTGTTAAACACCTCAAGAATTTTAAACAAAAATCTACAAAAGTTATCAGAAGAAACTGTCAAATTTCAAGACTTTTTTGGTCATGAATCTCGAGATAGAGAAAAAGTTTTCCATAACTTTTATCAGTGACATCGTCCAAAACTATTCCACCATTAACTTTACGAACAGTGAACATCATTGAAAATTCATAACAACATAATTAAACAAACCACTAATCAAATTATTCCTTAAAAGACAAACAAGAACTAGGTTTTTAAAAACCTTCAGACACAGATAGGTTGGGTCTTAATGGAACAAAACTTGAGAATAGGAGTTTTATGTTCCCAAATCAACTCCAAAACAAAAGGCACTCCAATCTTATATACATGATTATCTTCACAGAAAATTTTCCATCCTTTCCCTAATCCTCTTCTCCCTTGTCTTGGTCCATCTTGCACCAGATTAACTAACCTCTTCTTCACACCATCTTTATTCATTAGAATAATCTTCTCTTGCTTGTGAATCCCATTGATCTTAACAAAAGTAATCGGAAGAATCTACACAAGATTTCACAGATCAATCATAAACAGAATCAGAAAGAAAAGCTAACAACTAGAAGATCTTTGCTTACAAGTTTCGAGTTTTTGATATTGTAACGTGTGAGAATGATTGTGACGAAACGGTTTTGTCTTGAAGATGATGAAGCTACCCAACAACGACGCTTCTCTTTCTTCTCTGTCTTCATCTTGCTAATGTATTCACTGATTAGTTCTGAACACTTTTCTTCAGGACAGATACAGATCATTGGAGTAGATTTCCCATCTCCGACAAGATGAAACGGGATTAAATCTCCTACTCTTTGTCTGTTATCATGGCAAAAACTTCTCCAGCCTCCTCTGATGTAATAAGTTCGGTCTGGTTCTCTAACTTTCAGAGTCAGAGTCCATGACTTTCCTTCTTTGTTCACTATTATCATCTCGTGAAATCCTCTGTTCAAAACACTTGACCTTGCTGCTTTGGCTGGAAGATACTGCAAACACCAAACCACCAAGTATACATCATGAACATGTGACTCTATATGAGTGAAATGAAGTATTAGTAATTTAGTACTCACGAGTGTGTCGTGTTGTAGATTTGAATCAGTGACTTGTGCTACAAAACAGTAATCTAAGTATAAACAAGACCCTGGTTCTGTTTTGCGTTTTCGATTCTTCTTCCTCAAAACATTTCCTGGATACATTAAAAAAAAAACAGTTTCTTTTCTCATATCAAATTTAAAGATTTACATTAGCTATAAATGAGACAGAAACTCTTTAACTTACTGTCTTCTTCAACATCAACTGTGTCGTCTTCTTCTTCCTTGATGATGTGAGATTGTGTGTACTGAATCTCACAGAAGCTAGGACCGAAAGGAGTGACGTTAAACACCATGTCTCCTTCGTGTTTGAAAATAACAATGTCGCCGACTCGAAGATCAAGTGATGTAGCAAAGTCTTTCCAGCCTCCGGTTAATCTTCGACCATCCATTTTCACTTCCCATGTTTTATCTGAAGCGTCTGATCTCAGTTTCACCGTAGTCTGCTCGTGTTTTCCTACAATGTACTTGGAGAAGAACGCAATAGGTATTGTCTGCAACCAACAAGAACCAAAAGTTAGAACATAACTGATTCTTAAAGAGAAACAGAAACGAAGAGATAGAGGGAGAGATGGTACGAGGTGGGTGTCAAAACCAGGAAGAAGTGGCTGGAAAAAATGTGGATTAGTCGGAGACTCAAGTGGTGGATTCGCCATTTTTAAAACACTCCAAGAGAAAGAAAAAAAACTCAAGAAAACTTCAGGAAGAGAGAACCAAGCTCTTTCTTATTGTCTTCTTACCAAGATCACGTGAAGAGAGTTAACATGGACTTTATACAAAAGGTTATGAGTTTTGCAGATTTTTTTTCTTTGTCATGGGGATTTCGAGGTGGTTGAATAGTAAAAAGCTGTATAATTTTGGTATTTTTTCTGTACCTTTTGGGTAAAGACAAAAATTCTGCTCTGGAAAAGTAAGAAAACACAGATATTTTTTCTAATGCTAATTCCAAAGTCATATATATTAGTAATTTCCAAGTTACGTGACCACTTACGATCCCGTGGTTGATAATCTAAAAGGTTAGTTACACAATGGTAATGTTAATAATAACTTAGAAGGATACTACTAATCTTCACGAAAATGGATGCTTCACGTTCACACCATACTGCAAAACCGAGTTGATTCATTTGGTTAGCATGATTCATGAGTTGAAAACTTACAAAAATGGTTGCTTCACGTTCAGACCATACTGCAAAACCGAGTTTATTTATTTGGTTAACTCTTTCCACTGGTAGTTAAAAGGAGATGTTTATTCTTTTCTTCATCGAACAATCGTTTCTTGTGCTAGAAGAAATGTAAAGCAGCGGCGGAGATGATAATTTATTCAGGGCTCAAGATTTAAATAGGATATTAGAGGCGGTGACAAAAAGACCTAGTTGGTTATAGATTTTAGAAAAGTTTAAGAAACAAAATATAAAATTTACGAAAATGTATGTTTATAGATTTAAAATGGGTTTTTAATGAAAAAACCCCTCAAGTATAGTTTGATCCATTTTAAACTCCTCAAATATAAGTTTAATGATAAAACCCTTCATGTATTAGTCTGTTAATAAATAATCTCCTCCATCTATACTGACGTTAAGACTTTAAACTACCTGACATTAAATTATAATTCTACGTTTTGGCTCTAAAAGTCGACACGGAATAAACCCTAAATGGCTAAGGTCGATTAAGAGAGATTAAGAAAGATTTGGTTGTTCAGATTAAAACCAAAATCGAGCAAACTGCAATTTGCTTAAGAGGATATAATTCGTTTTTCGCTTGCAAGATGACGATGTAATATTTTATTCATGTTTACGCTTTCTGTTCTAAACTAAATTTAAATTGGATTTTCTACAATGTTATTGTTTTGAGAATTTTATGCTGCAACTCAAGTGCTATCATATTTTGATGTTTTCTTCTTTCTAAAACTGCAACCAAAGCAGCATATCTTGTCTCTGAAACTAAAATTTTCTGCAGGGCTCAACACAATTGTTAATGGTCCAATACTTCCTAAATATTCTAGAACTTAAGTCCATCGATGGGAAGAACTCTTGAATTTGGGATTTTGCGCAAATATCATGTCGGTTTTTTAGAGATAAAACGTAAAATTATATTTTAATGTTAGATAGTTCAAAGTTTTGATGTGTATAGACGGAGGGGGTTATTCATTAACAGACTAATACATGAGGGGTTTTATCATTAATCTTATACTTGAGGGGTTTAAAATGGATCAAACTATACTTGAGGAGTTTTTTCATTAAAAACCCATTTAAAATCTATTTGTTTTCCATCATGTTTTTTTCAGGGTTTTTTTGAAAAATACCCTATTTAAGTTTACAATTTTGTAAAATACCCTAATTCTAATTTTTTTTAAAAACTACCTCTTCTATAATGTGATAAAACTATCTAATCCCCATTTCAATTTAAAATTGAAACCAATTGGTATTTAAAATTTACAACTTTAATAAAATATAACCTTAATTTTGAATAATAATAATTATAATTCTTTTTAAAAAATATTTCATTTTATAAATAAATTTATTAAAAAAATCTATAAAGCGTTGTATTAAAAAAAAAGGTATTTGATGTTCTTTAAACTTCTAATTTTTCTATAACAATTATTGGTCACCGAACATCAAATATTACTACTAATAAAATTGACATAATTTTGTCAAATAAAATGAAAGAGACAATTGTAACTTTTGTGTTTCCTTTTGTTACCGAAACCATGTCGTCGTATAATTTTTGTAATCATAACTTAATCGTTAATGTCATATTACTTTTTGGTATGATTTGTTGTGTTCTAAGAAAATGAGACAAAACAATTATGTTTTGATTATCGAATTAAGTTTTTTTATCAAAAAGGCAAAGTAAATATTGTACACTTATTAAGTTAGGCTAAACTATTGCATAGTTGACCATTAGACGATGAATGTTTTCAAAATATTTTACGTTTATGTATAATATGACTTTTTCAAACTTCTTTAATTAAAGTTACCATTTAGTTTGTTAGTAGTTTGATTGGTTCAATTTTTTTTTTTAAATATAGATAAATTTATATTTGTTTAAATCATAAGATAATTGGATAATTTATTTAAAAAGAATTATTTAAGAAAGTGTTAATTTTTTTTTTGTTAATTTAGAAAATGATTCTATTTTAAATATAATTTTTTTCTATATAGAGGAAATTTTAATAAATTTATAGTTCAAAAGTGTAGTTTCCAAAAATAAATCAAAAGAGGGTATTTTAAACTCAAATAGAGTATTTTTCCAAATTTCCTTTTTTTTTTGGTCACACATTTTTCCATCATGTTTTATTAAGAAAATTGAGGGAAGACAGTTTATGAAGTAAATTTGAAAAGAAAAAAAGAGGTTCATGAAGTACTTATTACTCTTCCTTCTATACATGTAATATTTGTTTAGATTTATTTTCTAAATCATGGTCACTGTTTTTGGTATAACCCATGTATTATAATTTATAAGCTTTGAATTCAAATGATCTCATAAGTACTTCATGAACCTTCTTAATTAGTTCTTATCAAATTTCTTAATAATAGCATCTCCACCACTACATCAAATTTCATTTTGGTGTTATAACCGTAAAGAAAATAACAAACTAACTTTTAAGTATCGAAAAGAAAGTTGCAAGTTTCAGAAAAGAGATTATTGTTTATATCAAAATGTTTTATTAGTATAAACCAAACTTTATTCTTCTTACAATGTATTTTTTTTCCTTCTAAATCCACTTTATTTCAAATCCAAATCCATTTCATTTGATTTTCGAATCCTCATGTCTTGATTCTTAAATCCACAATACTAATTGTTGATCAATTAATTTGTGTGTATATAAATGTTTGATCCATAACATTATTTATTGAAATTTGATATAATATCATCATTTTTGTTTAATATTCTATTGATCAAGAGTTCTTTGGATTAACGACTCTACAATTTAACCTAATCTCTCCAGGTTTAGTAGATTGTAAGTCACCCATCTTCACCATCCCTTCCGCAAATGCCTTGAAAAACTCTGGTTCGTTCTCACTAAACATTTTAACATACTCTCTAGTCTTAGGTGAAGTAAACAATGTTTGATCGGAGTTTAGATACCCTATCCTTGAAACCAAGTCTTTGAAATATTGATTATCAAACACTTTAGCTGTTGCATCCATACTAATTGTAACGTTTTCATCTCCTCCCTTGGGACACAATTTGGTCAGTTTCCCTCGGTAAATTGGATCGAAAGCTGGGTCGGCTTTTCCTGAACCGGAATAGTTATAGAGTCTAGTCATGATCGAGAAACATCGAGCTTCGCCGATAGAGTGTGATCCAGATAATGCAACCATATCTTTTGTAGTAAGATTGAATCTTTTGAAGAGTTCAATTAAGGTTGTTGCGTTTGATCCGTTTGGACTTGGCATTATGTCATCTGAATCCTTTTGGCTTGCTGTTAAACTGTCTTTTCTTCCTAGCTTTACTTCCCAGTCCGGTCCTCCTGTCTAGTATCAAAGATTAAAACCAACCAAAACCCAAATTAATCATTCAAAATCGAAATACATCAAACTAAGAAAAATGTTTTATGGGGGATTAACATATAAAAAAATGATTTATGAACCTCATTGAATTGTAATACGGTTATAATGGTATCACTTTTTCTATATCAAGTAAACGAAACTAAAATCGAACAAAAACTTTATTCGTAAAATGGTACATTTGATTAAAAACTAATACGAGTTGAATAAAATATATTTAATTTTGGTATACAAATGGAATTAAAATGTATTCATATTAGATATGGTTTCGTCATGAACTTATGATTACTACTTTCCTAAAACCGAAAACGTGATCTAGTATGAATATGTTTTAGAGTTTAGATCAACACCAAAGGAGTAGTAGACCAAAAGTTTGACAAGACTAACTGACTATAGTTTAAAGCAATTTGATTAAATCAGTCTATGTATATTGTTTTAATCTTTAATTAGGCCCGTAAAAAATTGGTCTGCCGCAACATATTTTACGGTTTAGGGAAGAGATCGAGAGAGAGAAAGCAACTCACTAGCGCAACCGCGTCACGAGAAGCCATGATGATAATGTCAGCACAAGAAACAGTGGCAGGGCAAGCCTTCTCTAATGCGGCTTTAATGTTGTCTATTACATCAAACGATCTTAAAGAGCCTATGTTAGAAAGTGAGAGTTTTTTTTTTTTTTTTGATAACTCGGGTGATCCGGTTCAACGGACACCATGAGCTCCGAGTTAGGTCGCGAAGATGTTTATTCCCTAGCTAATTCTCGGGTCAACGGGCCATGAGATCCGACTAATCCCGGGGCCCGGAGAGCCGACTAATCCCGGGGCCCGGAGAGCCATGTGAATGCTCCGGTAGCCAAATGGAAATGATTAGATAATTTCACGCTTGAGGGGAATCGATCCCTGGCCTGGACCAACAGAGCAACTCCTCCTCAAGTGGGAACCACTAGACCACTACCACTTGGTTAAAATGAGAGTTTTTCTCCCAACATTGTTGTTGTGTCATCGAGCAATACAGAACCATCACATCCCTACAAAAAATAAATCAAAGGTAACAAAACAATACATTATGTTATATGATTCTAAAGAATATTTTTTCCGAAATTTATCTACCAAAATTTGGTTAATAATTTACATTAACAAAGCAATCATGAAACTGAAAACGCATAACAGAGGCAACACTTCGAGCTTCTTTCAACATAGCTTTTCTCATTTCTTCCCTCACAATGGATTCGGCTTTTGGACATGTGTTGCCGTAGAATCCCGGCCGGAGAATTTCTCCAGCCACCGCGGAAAAGAGAAGTATACATAGGAAAAAAATGGAAACTATATTCATTCCTTTTTAATTTTCTTCAAAGTTAAGATATGCATTTTCTAACTTAATCTATATGTTTATATAAAAACATTCCTCGAATTACAGAATATATTATTTGTCTCTAAGTGTATTTAGTCAAAGTACATCTTGATTTTTGTAAAGTAATTAAATTATTTTTTCAGTTTCAAATCTTAGCTTATTAGTTCACATTGTATATCATAGTAACAAAATTGTTTTTATTCAAAATCTTACTAAAATACAAAAAGGAGATAAAATGAAAATTTATAGTCAATAATTCAATTTGACTCATAGTTTGTTAAGTAAAACAGTTATGAGAAAAGATCTTAAAAGCATTGCAATTCATTTGGGAAATTATTGCTTAAAAACTATAAATTTTGGTTAGTTTCTTAATTTCATTATAATTCTTGGTCACTAAAATGCAAATATTTATTGTAACAAAAATAAATATCTATTAAACCCACGACGTCGCCGGCGAGAAACAGAGTAACCTCGGCGACGATAACACAAAAATGGGTAGAGGAAGAGGAAGAGGAAGAGGAAGACGACACACAGGTCCTTCGAAGAGAAATCAATCAGAAGAAACTCTTCAAAAACCCATAAAATCTAATGATGTTTCCATTGATTCCACCATCCAAACTCGAAACTTTTCAAATCTTGAATTCGAAGAGTATTACAAGGTAACTGTATTACAACTACAAGAATCTAATAAAGTTTCTTGCTTTTGTAAAGAAACAAGATTGTAACTGTATTGTTGTGATGTTGTGTAGGAGCAAAAGATAGTGAAAGTAGAAGAGTGGGATTTGTTCATGGAGTTTCTTCTTAAACCATTACCTGCTGCTTTCAGAGTTAACTCCAAGTAATGCTTCTTAGTTTATAATTTACATTCTTGAAATTTCAAGATTCAAGATTATACTACAAAGTGTTGAAGATTTGTTGATTCTTTAGTGGTCAGTTTTGCGATGAGATTCGGTGTATATTGGAGAATGATTTTGTTAAGTCTCTTCAAGCTGAGGTATTGTAGTAGTGTCTCATTGGTAATCTACATAAAGAAGAAGCTGTTTTTGTCTTCTCAATGTTGTTGTTTTTTTTTGTTCTCTTGATTTAGGCTATAGAGTGTGGTGAATTGGAAGGTATCAAACCATTGCCATGGTATCCCAAGAATCTTGCTTGGCATTGTAGTTTTTCGCGGAAGGAGATAAGAAAAAACCAGACACTTGAGAGGTATATTATTCAAAGATTAACAATGGTAGTGTTCTGTTTTCATGTTTGTTGCTTTGATTCCGTTGTTTACTCGTGTTAGTTTCATGCTCTCTTCTAGTTATTTAGCTTCTTCTTGGTTTTGTTTTCCCGGTTTTAATTCAGGTTTCATGAGTTTCTTAAGTTAGAAACTGAAGTTGGGAACATGACAAGGCAAGAAGCAGTTAGTATGGTATGGTACTACTACTAGTGTAAACACACTCTTTATTCGCATTCATCGATACATTTCATAGTTTCTTTTTCGCATAGGTGCCTCCGCTCTTCCTTGATGTACAACGAGATCATTTCGTCCTCGACAGTGAGTGATTTTTTATTTGACATTGTTTGAGATGTCTATGGACTTGAGTACTAATGGTTAACTGATTCACTTTTGTCTGAACAGTGTGTGCTGCACCTGGTTCCAAGACATTTCAACTTCTTGAAATAATACATGAATCATCGAAACCAGGATCTCTACCTAATGGAATGGTTTGTACTACACTCATTTTTGCTTGATAGATAACTTTCTTTACCCTTTTCGTTTTCATAATTGAACTAAATCAGGTGGTGGCGAATGATGTTGATTATAAAAGATCTAATCTTCTTATTCACCAAACAAAAAGAACGTGTACGACCAACTTGATAGTCACTAACAATGAAGGTCAACATTTCCCTAACTGCAACTCCAAGGGAACCTCGTCCATTGATCAGCTTCTCTTTGACCGTGTCTTATGCGATGTCCCGTGTAGTGGTGACGGTACTCTACGCAAGGCTCCTGGCATATGGAGAAGATGGTTTCTAAAACTTATAAAGCTTCCATAATAAAACTTGTTGATTCCAGTTGCTTCAAGAATCTTTACTCTTTTTTACTTCGGTTCTCTGCATAGGAATTCTGGATCGGGTAATGGACTGCATAGTCTACAAGTTGTACTTGCCATGAGAGGTTTGTCTCTGCTAAAAGTTGGTGGAAGAATGATATACTCAACTTGCTCAATGAATCCAATCGAAAACGAAGCTGTTGTTGCTGAAGTAATTTCTCGGTTTCTTTCTTCGCTCTCTGTAAACATGATTCTTCTGTTGTTAGCTGATATATTGTTAGTATTCTTCAGATTTTAAGAAGGTGTGGTTCCTCTGTTGAGCTTGTAGATGTGTCAGATAAGTTTCCTGAGCTTATTCGAAGACCAGGTCTTAAGAAATGGAAGGTATAAATTCAATTTTTCTATTACTTTGAAGCAAAGAGAAACAGTAATGGAAATTTTTAATCTTGTTTGTATCTGTGTGGATTTCAGGTGCATGATAAAGAGGGCTGGTACAGATCTTACAAAGATGTTCCGAAATCGCAGAGAGATGGAGTTCTTAGGAGCATGTTTCCTTCTGGTAAAAGCTATAAAGACGACTCAACAGTTCACGGAAACAGCTATCAAGAAACGGTTTCTATCTCTTCGGATGAATTAACCAAGGAAGTCTCTGATCTTCCACTTGAACGATGTATGAGGATACTACCTCATGATCAGAACACTGGAGGATTTTTCATTGCAGTTTTTCATAAAATTTCAACTTTACCTGGTGAAAATGGTAGAGATTTTCGTGAGCATCATAACCTTTAAATCGATTCTTTAATAGTACTCATCGATCATTTTATCTCGCAGAGTTTCGGGAGAAACCAAATCAGAGAAAAAACTTGTCTACTAGAAACAATGACTCATCTGACAAGTCTCTGAATAAACCTGAAGAGGAAGCATCAATGTCAGAGAATGGCTTGAAACCGGAAAGCATCAGCGAAGAAGGCATCATAGCATTGGTTCAAGAACCAGTGGTGCGAGGGAAGTGGAAAGGTCTTGACCCTGTAGTTTTCTTGAGAGATGAAACGGTGATTGAAGGGATCAAGACATTTTACGGTATCAAAGATGAGTGTTTTCCTCTGTATGGTCATCTAGTGACTAGAAACAGCGACACGAGCAGCAAAGGAAACGTAAAGAGGATTTACTATGTTTCGAAATCGGTTAAAGATGTTCTTGAGCTTAATTCCGCGGTTGCTATGCAGCTTAAGATTGCATCAGTTGGCCTCAAGATGTTTGTAAGCAACACGTATTCTTCATTTCTCTCGATTCAAATACCAAATTACGGGTTTTGCTAGTTTTTTTAACTGATTAATAAACGCAGGAGAAGCAATCGGCAAAAGAATGTGAAGCTAACTCTTGCTCATTCCGCATAACGTCAGAGGGATTGCCTGTGATCCTTCCATACATGACCAAGCAAATACTTAACGCAACAATAGCGGATTTCAAGAACCTCCTGCAATACAAATCAATCAAGTTCCAAGATTTCGTCAATCCGCAGTTTGGTCAGAACGCAGCAGAACTAGCCATGGGATGTTGCGTGGTGGTTCTCATCGACGGTATGTTACTAAATAGTTGTACATAAGATACTTCTTGATCATACAGGATATGGTTTTTTAACGGTTTTTGGGTTCTTACAGGTACTGATGATCAGGTCGGGTTAGAAGAACGAGTTAAAGTGAATTCGGGGACAATAGCCATTGGATGCTGGAAGGGAAAAGCTAGCTTAACCGTTATGGTTACGACAGTGGATTGCGAAGAACTTAACCAGAGGCTTTCTGGTAGAAAAAGTCTATGAACCTCAAAGCTAGCTATATGGAGATAACTTGTCTAAGAAAATGTTAAAAGACTTAAGTTATTTCAAGAATTGTTGGATTATATTATCTTCAACTTTAAGATGATGGATAATGGCAAAACATATTTATTCATCTTTTAATGCGTCATATTTAACCTCTGTTTGGACAACTTTTGACGAAATCATAAATTTATGTTTTTTGGCTTTACGACACTCTTCTATACAACATTAACTAGTAAGAAAAATTTAATTTCCACTTTAGATGCATTTGATTAGGGTTTCAGCATTTTCTCCAAAATATGATCAAATTAGTAGGTTAACCTCTTTGAGTTTTGACAACTTTTGACGAAAATGTAAATTCATGTTTTTTGGCTTCACGACACTCTTCTATACCACATTAACTAGTACGAAAAATTTAATTTCCACTTTCGATGCATTTGGTTAGGTTTTCAACATTTTCTCCAAAATATGACCAAATTGGTAGGTTAACAACCTCTTTGAGTTTTGACAACTTTTAACGAAATCGTAAATTCATGTTTTTTGTCTTCACGACACTTTTCCATACCACATTAACTAGTAGAAAAATTTAATTTCCACTTTAGATGCATTTGATTAGGTTTTCAGCATTTTCTCCAAAATATGATCAAATTGGTAGGTTAACCTCTTTGAGTTTTGACAACTTTTGACGAAATCGTAAATTCATGTTTTTTGGCTTCACGACACTCTTCTATACAACATTAACTAATAGGGAAAATTTAATTTCCCTATTAGATGCATTTGATTAGCTTTTCAACATTTTCTCCAAAATATGACCAAAATGGTATGTTAACCTCTTTGAGTTTTGACAACTTTTGACGAAATCGTAAATTCATGTTTTTTGGCTTCACGACACTCTTCTATACCACATTAACTAGTAGGAAAAATTTAATTTCCACTTTAGATGCATTTGATTAGGTTTTCAGCATTTTCTCCAAATATGCCCAAATTGGTAGGTTTAACTCTTTAAGTTTTGACAACTTTTGACGAAATCATAAATTCATGTTTTTGCCTTCACGACACTCTTCTATACCACATTAATTAGTAGGAAAAATTTAATTTCCACTTTAGATGCATTTGATTAGGGTTTCAACATTTTCTCCAAAATATGACCAAATTGGTAGGTTAACCTCTTTGAGTTTTGACAACTTTTGAACAAATCGTAAATTCATATTTTTTGGCTTCACGACACTCTTCTATACCACATTAATTAGTAGGAAAAATTTAATTTCCACTTTAGATGCATTTGATTAGGTTTTCAGCATTTTCTCCAAAATATGACCAAATTGGTACCTCTTTGAGTTTTGACAACTTTTGACGAAATCGTAAATTCGTGTTTTTTGCCTTCATGATCCTCTTCTATACCGCATTAACTAGTAGGAAAAATTTAATTTACACTTTAGATGTATTTGATTAGATTTTAAGTATTTTCACCATAATATGACCAAATTGGTAGGTTAACCTCTTTGAGTTTTGACAACTTTTGACGAAATCGTAAATTCATGTTTTTTGGCTTCACGACACTCTTCTATACCACATTAACTAGTAGGAAAAATTTAATTTCCATTTTAGATGCATTTGATTAGCTTTTCAAAATTTAATTTCCACTTTAGATGCACAAACTCTGAAGCTATAATAATTTTTTACATATAACTTCTAATACCAAAACCAATAAATTATTCTTCTTAACTCCTCCAAATCATATTAATTATAAAAAAAATTAAAACAAAACATAACTTTGGTTGGAAAAAACCAGCCTCTCATAACTTTGGTTTGAAAAAACTATAGTATACAAGATACGTTGATTTTTTCAATTCATGTTTTGATCAGGCCATGGTGACAAAGGACCAGCTTTTGAATGATAAATGTAAAGCTTTGGAGCAGAAAGAAGGCACAGAGGAACTAGAAGAAGAAAAATACTAGTATGGTCTGATGGTCCTTAATATAGCAGAAAATATTTTGAACACATTTCATCATGTTTTTGAATTAACATCAAACCATACAAGTTAATTGAGATTTGTGGGTTATAGCCTTTGAGTTTTGAAATATTTTTTCAAAACATTAAATTTGCATTTGTTGGTTTAATTAGATACTCTTTCAGCATACCAAATAGCCAAAATAGTTTAGCTTCTATTTTGAACACATTTCATCATCTTTTTGAATTAACATCAAACCATACTAGTTATTTGAAATTTGTGGGTTATAGGCTTATAGCCTTTGAGTTTTGAAATATTTTCCAAAAAAATGCAATTTGTATATTGTGGTTTAGTTAGATACTCTTTCACTATACCAAATTGCCAAAATAGTTTAGCTTCTATTTTGAACACATTTCTTCATTTTTTTTGAATTAACATCAAAGAATACTAATTTTTTAAAATTTGTGGGTTATAGCCTTTGAGTTTTTAAATACTTTCCCAAAAGCTTGAATTTGTATTTGTTGGTTTAGTTAGATACTCTTTCACCATACCAAATAGCCAAAATAGTTTAGCTTCTATTTTGAACACATTTCATCATGTTTTTGAATTAACATCAAACCGTACTAGTTATTTGAAATTTGTGGGTTATAGCCTTTGAGTTTTGAAATATTTTCCCAAAAAATTAAATTTGTATATATTGGTTTAGTTAGATACTCTTTCACCATACCAAATAGCCAGAATAGTTTAGTTCGTATTTTGAACACATTTCATGTTGTTTTTGAATTAACATTAAACCATACTAGTTAATTGAAATTTGTGAGTTATAACCTTTGAGTTTTGAAATATTTTCCCAAAAAATTAAATTTCTATATGTTGGTTTAGTTAGATACTCATTCACCATACTAAATAGCCAAAATAGTTTAGTTTCTATTTTGAACACATTTCATCTTGTTTTTTAATTAACATCATACCATACTAGTTAATTGAAATTTATGGGTTATAGCCTTTGAGTTTTGAAATATTTTCCCAAAAACTTACTTTTGCATTTGTTGGTTTAATTAGATACTCTTTCACCATACCAAATATCCAAAATAGTTTATCTTGTATTTTGAACACATTTCATCTTGTTTTTGAATTAACATCAAACCGTACTAGTTATTTGAAATTTGGGGGTTATAGCCTTTAGGTTTTGAAATATTTTCCCAAAAACTTAAATTTACATTTGTTGGTTTATTTAGATACTCTTTCACCATACCAAATAGCCAAAATAGTTTAGCTTCTATTTTGAACACATTTCATCATGTTTTTGAATTAACATCAAAACATACTAGTTAATTGAGATTTGTGGGTTATAGCCTTTGAGTTTTGAAATATTTTCCCAAAAAATTAAATTTGCATTTGTTGGTTTAATTACATACTCTTTCACCATACCAAATAGAAAAAATTGTTTAGCTTCTATTTTGAACACAATTTGTCATCTTTTTTAATTAACATCAAACCATACTAGTTAATTGAAATTTGTGGATTATAGCCTTTGAGTTTTGAAATATTTTCCCAAAAATTTAAATTTGCATTTGTTGGTTTAAATAGATACTCTTTCACCATACCAAATAGCCAAAACAGTTTACTTTCTACTTTGAACACATTTTATCATCTTTTTAAATTAACATCAAACCGTACTAGTTATTTGAAATTTGTGGGTTGTAGCCTTTGAGTTTTGAAATATTTTCCCAAAAAATGAAATTTGTATATGTTGGTTTAGTTAGATACTCTTTCACCATACCAAATAGCTAAAATAGTTTAGCTTCTGTTTTGGATACATTTCTTCATTTGTTTTGAATTAACATCAAACATTACAAAAAACAAATTTTGTATATGTTGGTTTAGTTAGATACTCTTTCACCATACCAAATTGCCAAAATAGTTTAGTTTCTATTTTGGACACATTTCGTCATTTTTTTTGAATTAACATCAAACAATACTAGTTATTTGAAATTTGTGGGTTATAGCCTTTAAGTTTTGAAATATTTTCCCAAAAAACTAAATTTGTATATGTTGGTTTAGCTAGATACTCTTTCACCATACCAAATATCCAAAATAGTTTATCTTGTATTTTGAACACATTTCATCTTGTTTTTGAATTAACATCAAACCGTACTAGTTATTTGAAATTTGGGGGTTATAGCCTTTAGGTTTTGAAATATTTTCCCAAAAACTTAAATTTACATTTGTTGGTTTATTTAGATACTCTTTCACCATACCAAATAGCCAAAATAGTTTAGCTTCTATTTTGAACACATTTCATCATGTTTTTGAATTAACATCAAACCATACTAGTTAATTGAGATTTGTGGGTTATAGCCTTTGAGTTTTGAAATATTTTCCCAAAAAATGAAATTTGCATTTGTTGTTTTAATTAGATACTCTTTCACCATACCAAATAGCCAAAATAGTTTAGCTTCTATTTTGAACACATTTCATCATCTTTTTGAATTAACATCAAACCATACTAACTAATTGAGATTTGTGGGTTATAGCCTTTAAGTTTTGAAATATTTTCCCAAAAAACTAAATTTGTATATGTTGGTTTAGCTAGATACTCTTTCACCATACCAAATATCCAAAATAGTTTATCTTGTATTTTGAACACATTTCATCTTGTTTTTGAATTAACATCAAACCGTACTAGTTATTTGAAATTTGGGGGTTATAGCCTTTAGGTTTTGAAATATTTTCCCAAAAACTTAAATTTACATTTGTTGGTTTATTTAGATACTCTTTCACCATACCAAATAGCCAAAATAGTTTAGCTTCTATTTTGAACACATTTCATCATGTTTTTGAATTAACATCAAAACATACTAGTTAATTGAGATTTGTGGGTTATAGCCTTTGAGTTTTGAAATATTTTCCCAAAAAATTAAATTTGCATTTGTTGGTTTAATTACATACTCTTTCACCATACCAAATAGAAAAAATTGTTTAGCTTCTATTTTGAACACAATTTGTCATCTTTTTTAATTAACATCAAACCATACTAGTTAATTGAAATTTGTGGATTATAGCCTTTGAGTTTTGAAATATTTTCCCAAAAATTTAAATTTGCATTTGTTGGTTTAAATAGATACTCTTTCACCATACCAAATAGCCAAAATAGTTTAGCTTCTATTTTGAACACATTTCATCATGTTTTCGAATTAACATCGAACCATACTAGTTAATTGAAATTTGTGGGTTATAGCCTTTGAGTTTTGAAATATTTTCCCAAAAGAATTAAATTTGCATTTGTTGGTTTAATTAGATACTCTTTCACCATACCAAATAGCCAAAACAGTTTACTTTCTACTTTGAACACATTTTATCATCTTTTTAAATTAACATCAAACCGTACTAGTTATTTGAAATTTGTGGGTTGTAGCCTTTGAGTTTTGAAATATTTTCCCAAAAAATGAAATTTGTATATGTTGGTTTAGTTAGATACTCTTTCACCATACCAAATAGCTAAAATAGTTTAGCTTCTGTTTTGGATACATTTCTTCATTTGTTTTGAATTAACATCAAACATTACAAAAAATAAATTTTGTATATGTTGGTTTAGTTAGATACTCTTTCACCATACCAAATTGCCAAAATAGTTTAGTTTCTATTTTGGACACATTTCGTCATTTTTTTTGAATTAACATCAAACAATACTAGTTATTTGAAATTTGTGGGTTATAGCCTTTAAGTTTTGAAATATTTTCCCAAAAAACTAAATTTGTATATGTTGGTTTAGCTAGATACTCTTTCACCATACCAAATATCCAAAATAGTTTATCTTGTATTTTGAACACATTTCATCTTGTTTTTGAATTAACATCAAACCGTACTAGTTATTTGAAATTTGGGGGTTATAGCCTTTAGGTTTTGAAATATTTTCCCAAAAACTTAAATTTGCATTTGTTGGTTTATTTAGATACTCTTTCACCATATCAAATAGCCAAAATCGTTTAGCTTCTATTTTGAACACATTTCATCATCTTTTTGAATTAACATCATACCGTACTAGTTATTTGAAATTTGTGCGTTATAATAAGCCTTTGAGTTTTAAATATTCTCCCAAAAGCTTGAATTTGTATTTGTTGGTTTAATTATATACTCTTTCACCATACCAAATAGCCAAAATAGTTTAGCTTCTATTTTGAACACATTGCATCATGTTTTTTAATTAACATCAAAACTTACTAGTTATTTGATATTTGTGGGTTATAGCCTTTGAGTTTTGAAATATTTTCTCAAAAATTAAATTTGTATATATTGGTTTAGTTAGATACTATTTCACCATACCAAATAGCCAACATAGTTTAGTTTCTATTTTGAACACATTTTCAACTTGTTTTTGAATTAACATCAAACCATGCTAGTTAATTGAAATTTGTGGGTTATAGCCTTTGAGTTTTGAAATATTTTCCCAAAAACTTAAATTTGCATTTGTTGGTTTAATTAGATACTCTTTCACCATACCAAATAGCCAAAATAGTTTAGCTTCTATTATGAACATATTTCATCATCTTTTTGAATAAACATCAAACCGTACTAGTTATTTGAAATTTGTGGGTTATAGCTTTTGAGTTTTGAAATATTTTCCCAAACAATGAAATTTGTATATGTTGGTTTAGTTAGATACTCTTTTACCATACCAAATTGCCAAAATAGTTTAGCTTCTATTTTGGACACATTTCTTCATTTGTTTTGAATTTACATCAAACAATACTAGTTATTTGAAATTTGTGGGTTATAGCCTTTGAGTTTTGAAATATTTTCCCAAAAAATGAAATCTGTATATTGTTGGTCTAGTTAGATACTTTTTCACCATAACAAATTGCCAAAATAGTTTAGCTTCTATTTTGGACACATTTCTTCATTTGTTTTGAATTACTATCAAACAATACTAATTTTGTAAAATTTGTGGGTTATAGCCTTTGAGTTTTGAAATATTTTCCCAAAAACTTAAATTTGCATTTGTTGGTTTATTTGGATACTCTTTCACCATATCAAATAGCCAAAATCGTTTAGCTTCTATTTTGAACACATTTCATCATCTTTTTGAATTAACATCATACCGTACTAGTTATTTGAAATTTGTGCGTTATAATAAGCCTTTGAGTTTTGAAATATTTTCCCAAAAATTGAAATTTGCATTTGTTGGTTTAATTAGATACTGTTTCACCATACCAAATAGCCAAAATAGTTTAGCTTCAATTTTGAACACATTTCATCATGTATTTGAATTAACATCAAACCATACTAGTTAATAGAGATTTGTGGGTTATAGCTTTTGAGTTTTGAAATATTTTCCCAAAAATGAAATTTGTATATGCTGGTTTAGTAAGATACTCTTTCACCATAACAAATTGCCAAAATAATTTAGCTTCTATTTTGGACACATTTCTTCATTTGTTTTGAATTACTATCAAACAATACTAATTTTGTAAAATTTGTGGGTTATAGCCTTTGAGTTTTTAAATATTTTCCCAAAAGCTTGAATTTGTATTTGTTGGTTTAATTATATACTCTTTCACCATACCAAATAGCCAAAATAGTTTAGCTTCTATTTTGAACACATTGCATCATGTTTTTTAATTAACATCAAACCGTACTAGTTTTTTGATATTTGTGGGTTATAGCCTTTGAGTTTTGAAATATTTTCCCAAAATTTAAATTTGTATATATTGGTTTAGTTAGATACTCTTTCACCACACCAAATATCCAAAATAGTTTATCTTGTATTTTGAACACATTTCATCTTGTTTTTGAATTAACATCAAACCGTACTAGTTAATTGAGATTTGTGGGTTATAGCCTTTGACTTTTGAAATATTTTCCCAAAAAATTAAATTTGCATTTGTTGGTTTAATTAGATACTCTTTCACCACACCAAATAGCAAAAATTGTTTAGCTACTATTTTGAACACATTTCATCATCTTTTCGAATAAACATCAAACTGTACTACTTATTTGTAGGTTATTAGCCATTGAGTTTTGAAATATTTTCCCAAAAATTAAATTTGTATATATTGGTTTAGTTAGATACTATTTCACCATACCAAATAGCCAACATAGTTTAGTTTCTATTTTGAACACATTTCATCTTGTTTTTGAATTAACATCAAACAATACTAGTTATTTGAAATTTGTGGG